>JABXWE010017552.1:0-27316 GCA_014611495.1 Limonius californicus
TCCTCTTCCTCCTCCTCTTCCTCTTCCTCTTCCTCTTCCTCTTCCTCTTCCTCTTCCTCTTCCTCTTCCTCTTCCTCTTCCTCTTCCTCTTCCTCTCCCTCTTCCTCTCCCTCTTCCTCTTCTTCTCCCTCTGCTAATCCCTCTCCCTCTTCCTCTTTCCATACATAGTAGAAGGTATACAGTGACTCAGTATTGAATTTCCTTTCCTAAATTATACAGTATCCAAAATATATATTTAATACGTACGTTTTCAATGTTCTGTTTTTCTATATCTCGCTGTTTTTTGACTTACTAATTTAATATTATTTGGATTCATTTTTAACCCTATGAGTTTAGATATGTTATTTGAATTTCTTAACTGTTTTCGAGTTCATCTGTGTCTGTACTGATGAGGAGTGTATCGTCGGAAAAACCTAAGTGATTTAGATAGATATCGTCATGTTTATACATTTGGTTTCATAACAAAGCATTTTTAAAAATATCTTCCACAGCCAAGGTGATGAATTTTGGTGATATTGTTTCTCCTGGGATATATAAATAGCTGAAATAACGTAAACTCCAAGTATCTCCAATTGAAATGGATTTGTACAGTTGTCACTGTCTTCCTTCTCTCAACCGTCCTCTCCACTTTTCTCTGTTGTTCCATTCCCCCTCTTGAAGCCATCGATTTTCCATTACTTCGTCTACTTCGTTGCGCCATGATCTCCTTGGCCTTCCTCTTTTTCGTCTTCCCATAGGACTCCATTCTGGATTAATGTCCTTTCATCCGTGTATCACCTCACGAAATCTAACCATTTAACATAGTTTTTGAAAAATCGTAGTTCCTTTAATTTCTAACCCAGAAAGTTCGAAAGGGGGATGACAAGGGGAGAAAAGGAGGAAAGAATGACCAGATGAGGAGAAGTGGGTGAGGAGAGAGAAAGAAAGAGAGGGAAAGGGAGAGGGAGGGGGAAACACTATTTTGGTTCTTGGAGGTCAAAAACCATCTATCTATATAAAATCTATATTTATCAACCTTAATACATTATAAATATGAATGTATATGAAGTTTCAGGCTTCCGCAGTGTGTGTCATCTCTTCGGGCTTAGACCGCGTCGTTGTGGGATTGCTTGATGCTAATGTTTCGCTAGCTGTTGTAGGTGGCATTATGAAAACGTCATTACGCTTGAATCAATTCCACGACGACGTAGTCAAATCTCAAAAACATGACTTTATATGAATATATATTATTAATTACCATAAGCTAGAACGATTTAGTTAAAACATAATTTCTAGGGTCCAGTTGTTATTGCGTCTGCACAAGGGGGTGTGAACATAGAAGATGTAGCAGCAAAAAGTCCTGACGCCATAATTTACCAACCAATTGATATCACCAAGGGTCTATCTAAAGAACAAGCAGAAAAAGTGGTCAAGAAAGTGGGTCTAGACGCTCAGAAGGACAAAATAGCTAAAATGCTTTTGAATATGTACAAATTATTCGTAGAGAAAGACGCATTGCTGATCGAAATTAATCCATACGCCGAAGATGAACAGAAGAACTGTAAGTACTGAAAGGGATTTATTTAAAATTGGCTTCTAACCTTGTTTTACCCCATTGCAAAATTAGATTTCGCATTGGATGCTAAGTTTCGATTTGACGACAACGCCGCCTTTCGTCAGAAGAAACTGTTTGCCATGCGTGATACTACCCAAGAAGACCCGAAAGAAGTGCAAGCTGCAAAATATGAACTCAACTATATTGCGCTCGATGGGAGTATTGGATGCATGGTAAACGGTGCCGGGCTCGCCATGGCGACCATGGACATCATCACACTGCATGGCAGCCAACCTGCTAACTTCTTAGACGTAGGCGGAAGTGCAACGCCTGAAGCTGTGAAGGAAGCTTTCAAAATCATTACATCTGATAAAAAAGTAAAAGCCATTTTGGTTAATATCTTTGGAGGTATCATGCGGTGCGACATAATTGCCGAAGGAATAATAGCTGCTACGAAGGAACTAAGCCTTAAAGTACCTATTGTGGTTCGATTACAAGGTACTAACGTTGACAAAGCGAAAGTGCTCATTAAAAAATCGGGATTGAAAATTGTTTCCGAAGATAACTTGGATGAAGCTGCTAAGAAGGTTGTGCAGAGTATCAAGTAAAAGGAGCCTTGCAAGTTGTTTCAAATAGATTACAATATTTCGAAATTATAGTAACGTATTAAGATGTCTTTCAAAAATGTTTCTAATAAAAAGTAATTTGTAACTTTCGAGATTGGAAAGTGTTTTCAAATAGGTACATAAATTATTTTGTATATTTTGTTTTTATTGCTTTTCAATATAGCTGTTAAATCTACAACAATATAGTTCAGACTATAGCTAATTAAATTTTAAAAATAATAAACCTACCGTCACAGTTACTTAAAAGCACAGACATCTATGCAGGCTATTTTTAAATTTTTATACTAAAACATTTGTATACCTCTTGCCGTCTGAGAAAATTAACGCGGAATGCATTTTGATCTACAACGTGTGTTTTAAATACGGTGTAGATCAAAAATATAATGGGTTTAACTTTGGAAAGCAAGAGGTTACAAATTGTAATCTTCAGTCAGTTCTATTGGCTACAAAAAAAACTAGGAATTTATGTATTGTATGAATGTATTATATTTCACATTGTTTTGGTAGTTGCCCTTCACTCTTTAAGAAACACAATTGCTATTTTTAGTATTCTTTCTTCTGTCATTTGGCTGATATGCTCATTCCATTCTTCTTTTCTTCTATGCACCCCCTCATTAATTTTTTTTATGTTACATTGTCGTCTGATATTTTCACTTTTTTTTCCTTTCCAGTAATCTCTATGCCAATATACTTAAATGCCATAACCTGTAGGATTATATATCCGTCTACCTCTAGTACGCACCTACGGGATTCCCTCGACGTTGTCATATTATTACGATTAAAAATGTATTATTAATATTAATTATTTTACTGTTTTACACTAATAATTCTTTAAAATGCTTATTTCTAAAAACTTAAAATCAATCAAATACAAATATATTACATAAAAGTAAAACAAATGCCTCACTCTTTCCGATTGATTTATAACATTTTAAAGTTTAATACACGTTTGCACGCAAAAGTCCTTGCATCCAACCCGGTCTGCGCCCATACGGGTTCACGCCCAAACGGTTCTACACCCAACCGCCCCTGCGCCCAAACAAGTCTACGTCAAACCGGGCCTGCGCCAAACCGGCTGCACCAAACATTCGGTTCCTGGTTGGCGGTGTTGACGAGTAAGATGGGACAGCCTTGGTAAATTCTTAGAATATAAAATTGGAAAGAGTTAAGAAGGCAGATGAAGCGATGAGACACAATAGAAAATAACGAATATCAGATAGACAACCCTCAAAACATGGGCATTACATTTATATTACAATAAAAAAAAATACTGAAACATTTAGGGCATTAACTCAAACGAAGGTAACATAATCCCTTGAAACAGAACAGTTTGTACTACATTAAGAGAAAACGTCATACTCGTGTAACGTCGTTCCTGTTCTGAAGGTTGCAATGGATGATGTTAAATGACGCACAAGACGCCTATATAATTAGATGGGCACCCCTATCCCTACTTCTCGTTTTTGTCTGATACCCCAACTGGCTTTTCTGAACTAACAATGCGCATTATATCCCATTCAATCTCACTTTAAACAACGGTATCCTTTTTGGGTCGTTGTTAACCAAATTCTGTCCACTTTTGTCTCTGCTATCTCTAAGTAAACTATTCTTTTAATCTTATGAGGTTCATATTTCATAACCCCAATATGAATTACTCTATTCGCTTGGCTTGTCCCATACTTCACGTTTTAGTTCCATTTTCTACCCTAATTCTTCGTCTCCTGACCTTTTGAATCTTTTAGGATCAGCTTCTGTATGAAGGACATTATTTGTCATTACGGCTACTCGTATTTCTTTTGGATCCCACCTGTATTTTGGTTGTTGATGTATACTTCCTAGTATCGTATTTTAGCAGTATTCCAGTTGTTATTATCTTTTTTGGCCTAATTATTTATTGCATATTGTATTTTCCTTTCCTCAATTATTATATCATCGTATAAAATAGATAGGTCGTCATTCCATCTATTTCCATATCAAACGATTCCAATTCTTCTGCCATTATAGTCTTACCTTTTTCCATTTATAGAATAGATCCTCTTTACGTGTGCTTCAAATTTTAGTTCGGTCATTACAAATTCTTCCACTTATCTTCGGAGTTGATCTCATTAAAATGTAATCCATTTAAACGATCATGATCATCTCACATTGTAAAAAATACATAGGCTACACCTCTCACATGTGTATAAAATGCGTAGTTAACTTTTCTTTTAACTATAAAAACATTTTTTACATTAAATGTCCTTTGAACAGGAAAATGTCAACCACTGTTTTGTCAAAACTTAACAAACTTCTGTACAAAGTTTGCTGTTTTGTATATTATATTCCTGTGGTAATAACAATCAGTTTCAATGTTTCTAATAGCGAGAAAACGGACACGATATTGGTTTTGGGAGAATTCAAAGGGGTGGCGAACTTATCAGTACGACTAGATGCTCAAAGATACCTGATTCCATCATATAATGCCTTTAAGCGTTTGGAAAGAAATTTGCGACAATATGGGCAGTTTTCCAAGCCAAAGATGAGATAACAACATGTAACAAATGTAGAACTTAAAGCGGCAGTCATCGAATCAGTAGCTGATAATTCCCATATAAGCCAACGAGCAGCTGCAAGAACTGTAGGCTTTAGCCAAAGTTCAGTATTTAACATTTTAACAGCAAACCGGTTTCATTTTTACGCCACACCTTACTGAAGATGCTTACCCACGTTGTGTGAATTTCGGCCAATTTTTAAGACACAAAGTTACTGTTGATCCACTGTTTATAAGAAATATTCTATTTCCTGACGAAGCGACGATTAGTAACAATCAGTGTGTCAATAGACACAATTGCCGTTTCTATTCACAAGATAACAACATTGGATTCGGCAACCACACTTTTAATGAATTTTTAGTTTAAATGTGTTATATGGTATCTTGGACAACTTTATCGTTAGTCCCTATTTCTCTGATGACAATTTAAATGGGGAAATGTAATTACATTTTATAGAAAATGATTTTCCCCAACGTTTAGAAGACATTCCTCTTTATGTTAGATAGTGTATGTGGTTTAAAAATGACCAAGCACCTGCCCACTTCCATAGAATTGTAAGAAACTACCAAGATGAAACTTTTCATATCAGATTAATTGCGAGAGGTACAATTCATTCTTGGCCTCCACTTTGTCCGGGCTTGACTCAATTAGATTTCTTTTTGTAGGGGAAAGTAAAAAAACGACGTCTACGAAACTCCCGTAGAAATTCAGGAAGATTTACGCAAATGAGTTATTGAATGATGTAGGTCAATCACCCAACACATGCTACCTCGTGTTAGAAATTCTCTTCTGCGGCAGATTGTCTTATGTGAACAGCAAGGTGGACGGCAGTTTAATCTTTTATTACGTGATTACTTAGCGTTTTTCTTTAATTTATTTTTCTTGTTGATTTTATTGTTGCGTCAACATATTTTTATGCAATCTTGGCTTTCTCTGTGTTTTGTTTTGTTTAAACTATAAGAAATAAATATTGTAAATATACCTATTGCAAAACTGTATCTTATTTATTAGTAAATAGTTTCATTGTAATTTCTTAGTACATCCAGCGTAACTACTTTGATTTTTATTTATTTAAACAATATAAAGTTTAGTAAAATACCTATAGAATACAAACGGCTGTAATCTATGTAGCCTATCTACCTGTTCCAAGATAAAGCAATTACCCTGTATATTCTCATTTTTCTTTCCTTTTCGTTTTTGATCTAGAACATGTACTCTCTCCTGGATTCGTTAGTTTCGCTTCTCCCATCTAACGTCTGTCTATAGCAATTCATTTCTCTCAACTAACGCCTAATACTTTTTATATAACCATTTTTAGATTACCTCCTGTCGTCGTCTTCGTCAATAGGCTATTCCTCCGACTCCGGGAAACCGGCCTCTTCTCTATCACGTGCTTCTCCTCAGCGCTAAAGTAGGGACACAGAAAAATTATTGTTTGGAAGTCAGGAGACTAAAATATTGCAGATGTAAAAATAGGTCGGCTTTTCTGAAGAGCTCGTTTTCTCATAGTTTGTTTTAATAATATACAATTTGCGCATACAAAAACAAGCAAACTACTTTTAGATTGCCCATACATGTAAGAAAATGATTTCTATGAAGTACTGACAGCAAGATTTTGATATTCATGTTGCTTTGGACTAACATCCTAATCTTTGAACCTAATTAGCTCCTAAATTGTCGCGCTTACCAAATTCACTGCGCAAGCTTATTTACGTTCCAACAGACGATTATATATTTATTCACATATGTATGTGCTCCTATGTTACAGTGTGTAAAAGTTGATAATTAGTTTAATATTTGATGAAATTTAATATGATGTGATAACTAAAAGCCTGATACGTAATGTTGTTGTGTTGAAATTTCCAACACTAAATGCTTAAGAAAGTAAAAGAGAAGACGACACGAATTTCAAAAATTGGTGCAATATTGATTTATAATTAAAAAAAAAGCGTAAGTATTAAATATTTGAATTTGAAATTATTTATGTAATCTGAATATTTCCTTCGCTATTTCCTTGTGTAGTTTTTACCTTTAATTTACTTTTCAACCTCTACTTGTAGTTCCTGTAATAAAATTTTGATTTAATGATAAAGTACCTAAACTGCTTCGTCATTAAATACTTAATAATCAACTTTCAAGAGAATTCACAAATAGCAATAAACGAAAATTTTATGTTCCGCGACATATGACCATTATAATTATTGTTTCTCTAGGTCGAGAGCTATGATAAACAAGGTCATGCATTCGCCGGTGTCATTAACAAAACTAAATGACTGAATTCAACCTACATGAAAATGTAGAACATTGTGCCTCTACGTTACTCAAAACGCGATTAACAAGAGGATTCATATCATTTAGTCAAGAGGAAAATTTATTTAAATCAAAAAATATACAGGGTGTCAAGTGGTAAAAATAGACTTTAAATTGACCCTAAAAATGCAAACAGAAATAGTGTAGCTGCTACAATAACGCGGAAATAATCGCTGGAAATTGCATTACCTTTATGTTTTATTATGACTAAATAATGAAAAAGATGTTGTTAATTACATTGAATACTAACTCGGAAACATGAATACATAATGAAACTTAACATAAAATTAACATTAACTAAATAAATAAACATTTATTAATTCCCACTTTTCCCATAAATTATAAGTACTCTTGACAACACCTGCTTAATTAAGGTTTTTCATTCCACATACAAAAATCATGAATACCTTGAAATTTACAAGTTTGACAGAAATCAAAAACCTGACGTTTAAGTAATTGTTGTTTGTTGTTGCTGATGAAATACACTTTCGAAGAATGTGCTGATACAAGGGCAGCCTTTCCAGTTTTTACAAAAACTAGGAAAGAAAAAAAATTTTTTGGGCAAACAATTTGGTTGCTTTTCAAAATATTCGCCTTTAAGATTTATACACTTTTGCATGCGTTCAAACCAATTCTCGAAACATTTTTTCCACTCTGAATTGGTATCTCAAAATCAGCTTCTTGAGATGATGAAAATCGCTGTCCACGCATCTTTTGTTTGACATTCGGGAACACAAACAAGTCGTTAGGCGATAAATCATATGAATACAGGCAAGGAGACATTAATTCAATTTTCTCCTTCAAATAATCAATTGTTTGACATGCTGTGTGAGAGCTGGCATTGTCATGATGAAGAATGATGCGACGTTTTGGGTTGTTTTTCCTGATTTCGTCGATGACTTCTGGCAAACAAATCCTTGTATACCATTCAGCGTTAACTATTGTTCGATCCTCTAAAAGAATGGATGCGACATGTCTAGTACAACCGAAGAAACAAGCGATCGTTTTCTTGGAAGTGCTTCGTGAACGAACAACTTTTGTGGGATTCGGTTCGTCTTGGAGCACCCAAACAGTGAATTGGTGCTTAGGACCGGTTCATACGAATATATCCAAGTTTCGTCACCTATTACGATGTTGTATACGGATTTTGCAGTTCCTCGCTCGAATTTTTTGAGCATTTCCTGACACTAATTAACACGAGCCTTTTGTGAGCTTCGGTAAAATTATGCGGAATCCATCGGGAACAGCTCTTTTTCACAGCTAAATGTTCATGCAAAATCGAATGTACTACAGTCTTCGATATATCTAAGGATGCCTCTACCTCACTGTAAGTCACAAGCCGATCTTCTTCAATCATGTTGCGCACAGCATCGATGTTTTTTGGAATAACAACCGATTCTGGTCGACCTTCACGAAATTCATCACTGACGAACGCACGACCACGACGAAATTCTGCAAACCAATTGTAAACAGTCTTCTCTGATGGTGCTTCATTACCAAAAGTTGAACGAAGCGATTCTATGCATTGTTGTTGAGCTAGGCCTTTACTAAAGTCGTAAAAAATTAACCTTCACGTGAGATTTCCATGTTTTCACAAAATTGCTTTTTTAAAAGCTCGCTGTAAACAAACTACTCGGTCAATTTCCAAGCTTTTTCACAATAACAAATGTCAAACTTTACGAAAATAGTAATGACACATCTCAATAGCACCACCTAGTGGTCGTATATAAAACTTAAAAGGCTCCTCTCGTATGCATATAATCTTTGAAGGTGAGGGTGTGAATACTAGAGCTGCAGAAGGGCCTACGCTATACAGTTTCCTGGTAAAAGCCATTCAAGTTACAAAACACTTTTAAACTTTCTCAATAGACTGCGAACAACTTGTAGCTTAGTTAAACTAAGAACTAATATAGGTAGGTAGATCAAGAACAGCAGAATCGGAAGAAGAGATTTTAGATTTTGTTACCAACCCTCTAGGCTACAGCACCAGGGATGTTGAAAGCTTATTTGAAGTAAATCATTGTCAGGTTTCTAGAATATTGACCCAGGAAGGACTACATTCTTACGATTTCACAAAGTGCAAGCTCTACCAGAACATTTTACTAAAAAATGTTGAAATTTTGTCAGTCTAATAAACCAAAACGATCGTGTCCAAATTATATTTTAAAAATTCTCTGAACGGATGAGTGTAATTTTAGCAGAAACAGATCTGTTAATATTCACAACATCCATTATTGGGCAGCTGAAAACCCACACGTGTACTATCGTGGAAGACATCAACATAGATTTTCAATTAATATTTGGGTGGGTATTTAGAACCAATTTTGTTTCCAAACATAATTTGAGGTGATGATATTTTGCAAATTTTAAATCAAGATTTAGAAGATCAATAGAAAATTTACCATTTAAAATATATACAGTGCGAGTGTACAGTCTGGAACTATCGAAATAAATCTTCTATTAAATGTTTTTGAAAAAAAATTTTTTTTAATGAGTACCCTAATTTTTTTGACGGATTTGGAAAGAGTGTGAAATTCTAAAACCAGATATGCTAAACAAGTATGACACTGCATTAAGAAGTTTTCGATATAATTGATTTTAAAGTGTTAAACCAAAAAACGAATGACAATGAAGAGTTCCAAGTAGCCATGTAACAATTGACTTCTTCACTTGACAATTGAGTTCCTCACAGTTTGTTTATCTGTTTTTATTGAGTGGTTTTGTACGTACTTCAGTAAATAATGGTGCGATATTTGACAGAAAAAGAGCGACTTGAAGTTTTAATATTGAGGGGATGATGCGAATATTCGCATCTATCTTCATCCATGCGCATTAGATGACCAAACCGGTTGAATCCTTTCCGTTCTATTCTTTCAATTATAGTATTGTCTGCATCCATTTCTCTTCTAATCTATTCATTCACGTGTTCTAATCTAGATGTTTTCGCATGGTATATACATGGGGTTTATTCACGGCTGTAGTCGTCTTCCCATTCGCAAGCGCCATCTCTGCCGGTCCTGTGTAGCGTGTTCTTCCAAATCTTATGTTCTCATTGATTCTCTATTCCTTTGTACCAGGACCGTCCTGGTATTCCTTTTTTTCTTTTACCTGGTGGTTTCCATTTCAATATTCTCTGAGGCATCTGTCTTCATCCATGCGCATTAGATGACCAAACCATTTGAATCCTTTCCGTTCTATTCTTTCAATTATAGCATCGTGTGCATCCATTTCTCTTCTAATCTATTCATTCACGTGTTCTAGTCTAGATGTTCTCGCATGGTATATACATGGGGTTTATTCACGGCTGTAGTCGTCTTCCCATTCGTAAGCGACATCTTTGCCGGTCCTGTGTATCGTGTTCTTCCAAATCTCGTGTTCTCATTGATACTCTATTCCTTCGTTCCAGGACCGTCTCGGTCTTCCTTTCTTTCTTTCCTGGCGGTTTCCATTTGAATATTCACTGAGGCATCTGTCTTCATCCATGCGCATTAGATGACCAAACCATTTGAATCCTTTCCGTTCTATTCTTTCAATTATAGTAACGTGTGCATCCATTTCTCTTCTAATCTATTCATTCACGTGTTCTAATCTAGATGTTCTCCTACTGTATATACATGGGGTTTATTCACGGCTGTAGTCGTCTTCCCATTCGTAAGCGCCATCTTTGCCGGTCCTGTGTATCGTGTTCTTCCAAATCTCGTGTTGTCATTGATTCTCTATTCCTTCGTTCCAGGACCGTCTTGGTCTTCCTTTTTTTCTTTTACCTGGTGGTTTCCATTTGAATATTCGCTGAGGCATCTGTCTTCATCCATGCGCATTAGATGACCAAACCATTTGAATCCTTTCCGTTCTATTCTTTCAATTATAGTAACGTGTGCATCCATTTCTCTTCTAATCTATTCATTCACGTGTTCTAATCTAGATGTTCTCCTACTGTATATACATGGGGTTTATTCACGGCTGTAGTCGTCTTCCCATTCGTAAGCGCCATCTTTGCCGGTCCTGTGTATCGTGTTCTTCCAAATCTCGTGTTGTCATTGATTCTCTATTCCTTCGTTCCAGGACCGTCTTGGTCTTCCTTTTTTTCTTTTACCTGGTGGTTTCCATTTAATTATTCGCTGAGGCATCTGTCTTCGTCCATGCGCATTAGATGACCAAACCATTTGAATCCTTTCCGTTCTATTCTTTCAATTATAGTATCGTGTGCATCCATTTCTCTTCTAATCTATTCATTCACGTGTTCTAATCTAGATGTTCTCGCACTTTTACTCAAGTAGTACAGCTTCACTGCAGTGAGCCTTCTCTTGTGTTCTGCATTAAGTGGCCACGTTTCACTTCCGTATGTCATCACTGACTCCACCATCTGTTTCTTCACATTCCTAGATATGTGCTTATCCCATCAAAGTGCATTCAGGGATTCTACGACTCTTCGTTCTTTCTCTATTCCTTGTTTAATTTCATTCGTGCCCAGGCCTTTCTTTGTGAAAATCACACCCAAATATTTAATTTCTTCTACTTGCTTGATGTTAGTGTCGTCATTTATTAAAACTTGAAATTGGGCTTCTGAATTTACTGGTAAGTATTCAGTTTTGTCTACGTTAATGTTTAATCCCCATTCTTCATAATATTTGTAGTCTTTTTAACATAAACTCTAAGTCATACCCGTCTTGTGCGATGACAACTTGGTCATCGGCAAAATTGAGTGTGAATAAGCAGTCATCTACTATCGGTACTCCTATGCCATTGATTAATGAATTGATAAATTTGTGGTTGCAATTACATGCAGCACTATTTTGCAGCTCACGTTTGAGAGTGGTAACACTTAAATTTTCCAAATCGCTGGATAGATCGGGGGTCCTGTATTTTAGCCCCCACTATCTGCCGATTTTAATTCTTTGAATTTTTTTGAGGGGCTATGTGAAGAATAAAATTTACCATACGCCAGTAAATACCCAGGAAGAACTTGAACAAGGAATTGTCGATGCCATCCAGGAAATAACCCCGAACATTCTCCAAAGAGTTCACGAAAATTTAATTCGACAAGCATGGATAAGCATAAAAACTGACGGACGCACGTTTGAAAATTTATTGTAAGAATTATGCTGTTATGTTTGTTGTTATTCTATTAAATAAATTAAATACAAACATTTTTACAAACTCTTGTGATAATTTTTAACCAGGAACATACATTATATATAAAACGTAACCCTTCAGTCGATCACGTACTCATTTTAAAGTGCTTCAATCAACATACCGTACCATGCTTAATCTACATTTCCAAATTTTGAGAAGATTTTATGATTAAAAACTGCAATATTTTGATACTGAAAAGTCGTGCACCGGTCCTGTTTGCATGTTTGAGTTCAGTTTAATGCCTATTTTAAGCACCTCTTCTAAGGGAAGGAATTTTTAAACATCCTGTATATTTGTAAATCTCACACTTGCGATATTAATACTAGTAGTAGTACTAGCAACCGGACTCGATGGTTTAGTTAAGCGCAAGTTAGCGCACTTGCCTTTACATCCAGGAGACGCGGGGTCGAATTCGGCCGAGGTCGGTGGGTTTCTGCAAGCAGAAAGCAAAATATTTTGCTAGTTAAAAATTCTTTCATTGGGCCAAAACCATAAAAATCGGAGGGGGCTAGATCAGGACGGTATGCTACATTCGGAAGAAGATCCCATTAAAGGCTGTTTATGGTTTCAATTGTTCTTGCAGCAGTTTTGTAGAAAGCAAAGAGAAGTTTGATTTCTCTTCCGTTTGCTCCTGATCGCTCCTTTAACTTTATTGCGCAAGTGTGGAATAATAGTCTGCGTTAAATGTATGACGTTCTGTAAGAAAATCAATAAAGAGCATACCTTGAGAATCCCAAAAAATATTGTCATCACTTTACCTGCTGACAGTTTTTGCTTTCTTTGACTGTGGCTTCTTCAGAGATGTGGTGGAACACCATTGTGTACTTCCAATTTTTGACTCAGGAATAAAATAATGTACCCATGTTTCGTCCGTTGTCACAATTGAGTCCAAAATTATCTCCTTCTCTCTCATATAACTGCAGTAAAGAAGAAGCGATTTGCAAACGATTCAACTTGTGTTCTTCGGATAACAAGCACGGAATCCACCTGACAATGACCTTACAGTACTTAGATTGTTATGATGTCTTGACTGCATCCGACACTAATTTGCAAATTTTGAGAAATTTGACGAACTGTTACCCGTCTGTCTTGCTGAATAAGGAAACGAACTTCTTTTTTATTGTCATGACTAACCGAAGTCATAGTTCATCGTACATTAGGCTGATTTTCTACACGAATTTTCCCGTGCCGAAAAGATGTCGACTACTCAAACATCCGACCATTGATCGGCATATTGTGCTCGCAGTCTTGTAAGAATTACAGTCGAGTTTACTCATTCTTAAAGTGTAAATTTAATTATTAAGCGCTGTCTCGTGCTACAATGAACAAAACGTTCCCCCATCCTATTGTAACTATCAAAATAATATTATACCGTAACGATTGCAATGGATATGTTAACAAGAGTCACGGCCAGCCAATCTTTAATTAATTTAATTTTTGGAATTGTCTTCAAATTGGATTTTTTAAACTTCCTGTTTGAATTTGAACACTAAGTTATACGAGATTAATATTTATTAATAATTTGTATTTTATTTTAATAGGAACAGCAGCATGTTTAAATAATTTTTTGTCCCTACTAGGATTGACTAGGATTTAACAAGCGTGCTATTAAACGACACCTTTTTAAATTTATTTGTTTCAATTTTTTAAATAATAATTGTCTACTTTGAATATCGTCAATCCTCGAGTATTATAGCATCTTAGAGATCTTATCTCTTATAGTTGTGTTGCGTATTTAAAGTACCATAGACAGAGAGGCCCGACAGCTTAACATGTGCTCCAATCCGTAAAATGTGCAATTACTTCTATACTAAAGAAGATCTACTAGGCAGAGTACCTCTTTCTAGCTAAATGACACTAACAATAACCCAATTATACATTTTGCCCAAGTGTATTGGAAACAAAGGTGTAAAAAATAAAATTTTTCGTATAAAATTCTTAGTGTATTCTTAAAACTTCACAGGCGCTTTTTAATTTCCTTTTGTTCATATTTACAGAAAATGGAGCTAATGGGAATAAAATTTGCACCACTCAACGTACCACTAGAAAGAAGATTGCAAACATTAGCTATTGCAAGTGTAGTTGGAATGGTAATATTTAGTGGAGTCCTCGGAGTTTACATTTTAGGATATTTGATTCTTTATACGAATTATTGGCCAATAAGTGTAATGTATTTAATATGGGCTTACGTTATAGACCGAGACAGCCATGAAAACGGCGGATACCGCAGTGAATGGGTGCGTAATTGGGAATGGTGGAAATACTACAAGGACTATTTTCCCATGCGCCTTGAACGAGCACCTTGGGTTCAACTACAACCCAAACGAAACTATTTATTCTGTTGCTTTCCGCATGGAATATTACCATCCGCCGTATTTTCGGCATTTGCAACAGACAGGGGTGGTTTTCACGAATTATTTCCGCACCACACACCTTATCCAGTAACCTTAGAACAAAACTTTCTTCTGCCAATATTTCGGGAGTTTTGCTTAGTACTAGGAACATGCAGCGCGTCAAAAAAATCTTTGGACTGGATTTTAGGTGCTCCTGATGGAGGAAACGTAGCAGCTTTGGTAGTTGGAGGTGCAGCAGAATCGTTTGACTGCAGGCCTGGCCAATACCGAATTGTTCTAAGAAAGCGTAAAGGCTTCATCAAACTAGCGCTCAAACATGGAACTCCATTGGTTCCCGTATTTTCATTTGGAGAGCCGGATATCTACAACCAAATGGATAATCCGAAAGGTTCCATCGCGCGCAGTATTCAAGAATGGGTTAAGGATGTAACTGGGATTGCACCTATTCTACCATTAGGGCGTGGTTTTTTTCAATATTCGTTTGGGATTATACCTTTCCGTAGACCAATTTCCACCATAAGTAAGCAACCATATAACACGTTTTACATGTATTACTACAGAATTTTATTTTGTTTCTAGTTGGTAAACCTATAGAAGTTGAAAAAGTGGACCGTCCTACCCAAGAACAAATAGACAGTTTACACAAAGAATTCATCAAGCAACTAGTCGCGTTGTTCGAAGAACAAAAGCATATTTATTTATCGGATGCGCAACAAACGACACTTATTATCGAATAAATCTTTCATTGCAATGTATTTGTAAGATAGTTTTTAAGTAGGTATTTAAGGTTCTTAACACCAAGTTTCCGTGTACTAATTCATCAAACATGATGTGTATTACAGTATAATTTAGTAAACTGCAATAGGGTTGCCTATTTTCGCCTGCATATTAATAAATGGAAACTTAATGGGGTTGGTTCGTGCCCTAAAAATTGCATTTCTTTGCTTAGGTCACAATAATTGTTAAGTACGATCCTGGACATCCAAAAACAGATACAAGATACATTAAAATGTATGATCTAGATTTAGATCCAAGATCCAAGTCTAACAATAATCCAACTGGAAATCCGAGATTCAATTAAAGCTGTTTAGAATCTTTATAAACAGCTTTACATAGTAATTTCTGCTAAACTACAGTCCAACTCACTTAAAACTAGATCCTCGATCTAAAGAAGGTTTATAATGTATGTTTGAATTGTGCATTATTTACCGTTTTGCGTTTCTCCGTATAACAGTTAATCGTCTCGGAAACACGAAGATGTCTTTCTTAATCATATCCCTTCTATCTTTCGGTATGGGGTTGCTATCGCTCCGGGTTTTGGCTTGTTTGCTGTGCACCAGGCGTTAGTGGGGCCCGTTGACCTTTCAATGACTACGCTTCCACAGCTTATGCCAAACCCCTTTCCTCATTAATTGCGTTTTCACTAGTACCATCTATACTGAAGGGACCTTCAAAACTCTCTAACGACTGTTATGTGCCCGCCGGTAGCAGGAGGCGCCATGTTGACACAGACTGGGGACTCCTATCCATGTAGTGACCGGAGAGAGCGATGCTTAACCCTCCTGATCGTACGTGAATGACCATCTTAGCTGCGAAAACACAAAACAAATATTAAAATACTTGTTTGATTTATAATTTAGGTAACCCTTAAGGTATGACTTTTTTTAAACTGTAGTGCTTGATGCGGATAGTTAAATGAAATTGTTGTAGTCGTGAAGTATTGAGTTATGTAAAATGTTTTAGGCATCTTCTTAGAGATTTAATTTTGAAGCAGCGAAAACTTAATTAATATGTATCTATGTGAATCTACATATGTAATTATTTTTTCGTAGTAAACAATCATTATTTTAAGATTGTAGGAGTCTTTACAGTATGCAAATGTTTTTCCGTTGGTAATGTGCCGGCTATTTTAAGTTTTAATATTGCACAAAGTTGTATAAGAGTACCAGATATTACATTTCACAGATATATCAACAAATATTTATAGTTACGAAGGTCTCGATATAACCGAGTTGAACTGTAATTATTACAGAATTTCTATTTCTCATATTTCTCACCCCTTCTGCTTTCCTTTGCGGGATCTAGCAGGATATTTTGATTTCTGAACTTCATGTGGTATGATAGAATATCCCTGCAACAAAGACAAATTCTGCGTCAGACTCAAAATGCCGACATTTCAACGCCTCTTTCAGCGGTCCAAAAATATGGAAACCGCAAGGCGATAGATCCGGGCTATATGGTGGATGCTCTAAAACCCTCCATTTACTTCTTTGGAGATTTTCTTTTACCACATTAGCAACATGAGACCTAACATTGTCGGGCAGCAAAATGATCCCGCGCGTAAGTTTTCCTGGACGTTTCCGTCTTATTGCTTGATGAATCTTGTTCTAAGTTTCATTGTACAGATTTGCATTAACATTTACTTCAGGTTCCTTAAGCTCTATCAACAAGGGTCCTTCATGGTCGAAAAACATGTTAACATCACCTTGCCTGCAGAAGGTTGTGCTTTAAACTTCTTCGATGGTGGTGAACTTGAATGTTTCCACTACATCGACGATAACTTACTGTATGGCTCGTGGTAATGACACCAAGTTCCGTCATCAGCAACTATTGGCAGAAGAAACTCATCACCATTTTGCCTATAGTCTGTAAGGTGTTGTAGAGATAAGCCCATTATCAAACATTTTGTTCATTAGACAAGCGACGAGGAATCCATTGTGAACAAACTTTACTGTAACGCAGATTACGAACAATACTATGGACAGATCCTACACTCGCACCAACAATTTCTGAAATTTCTCTAATTGAAATTCGACGATTTTCTCTAATAAGGCCTTCCACACATGCCATACTGTTTTCTGTTAATGCAGTGTACCGTGCACCTAGTCGCGGCTCATATATAGTCCCCTCTTTTTCATTCTTAAATTTTTGGCACCGTTCTTGCACAGTTGGGTACGCAATAAATGCATTTCCATACACCGCGTGCGGTGGTGTATGTAATGGCTGCACACCCTCAGCGCATAAAAATTGTGTGACCGCACGCTGATCAAACTTGGACAGCTTGTCAACAACAAACGCTATTTCAAAATCGAAGTTTTAAAAGTCAGAATCAGATTCAAACGCCAGAAACTTATTAATGTGTTGCTTACAAACACTACTAACTTTAACAATCCTCATTTGAATTATTGCATTTGATTTCAAAACTAAGTTGATCAAAGATGGGTTTCAATTGGACAAGCTTCATATGTACTTGGTCAAAAAATTTTTCGATATGTTAATTCTATTGAATGTACATTTTAATATGTTCTTATTTTTTAAATTATTATTCAAACATAAACCCTGAAAAGTTTATAAAAATTGCAGACATCATGATGCTTATATAAATTAATGAACCGGAATTGTATTTGTGAATATAAAAAGATACCATTTCCCACTATTCCACGCTTTTCAGCTGTTTATTTCTCTATTTTATCTAGTTATCAAAGAGTTATATAAAATAATCAATAATCGTTATATTCTTACTCTTCTTCTTCATCTTATATGTAGAATCTATGCCTGTTTTTCATGACAAGTTTAAGGTATGTCCATCGACGATGGTCTTCCTACGGCTCGTTTCCCGCTAGGTTTTAGATTGCAGACGATTCATATTAACCGGGTATTATCTGCTCTTTCGACGTAGCTGTGCCCCATTTTCTTCTTCGTTTTCTACTGAATTTTACAATAGCTACTATTCTACATTGTTCCCACATACCTTTTTTTTTAAATAAATTTATTGTTACTAGTCGTAGTTGCCTAACCTCCAATTTAATTCTGGGTTTCTTAAAACTAGGTGCTTATCTTAGATTTGCCAATTGGTGGGTCTTAGTTCCTAAAATGAAACACAAGCTTGATGTGTTACGCACAGAATCGCTATGCTCTGCTTTAGCACTATACACTACAGAAAGTCCAAATGTTTGAACCTTTTGAGTATTCTGTTCAAGTCGGCGTTATCCAGTAATTAGCTGTAGTACCTCGGTATTGATATGGGCATGGAGTCTTCGCTCATGCGTTTCTGCAAACGTTCTTCTCAGACTATTGGAGTCTCAAATCCCTGTGTAGGTGGACATTCTGATAGTATCATGAAGCATCAACAATTCCTCGGAGCACTTTATTTTGAAAGACCTGGATCTTATCTATGTTGCTCCCATAAGTCGATTGCTTTCAGGATTTGTTTGTACAAACCTAACTTATGCACAAAGAGTTGTGATTTTTTCCCAATCAGCAAGTACATTTGTTTGTATTTGAGATCAAGTTCTTTCCTTTTCTTCTGTAAGTGTTCTTTCCATCGAAGACGGATATCCAGATTCATTCCCAGATATTTTGCTGTATCGCAATGTGGGATGTTTGGATATTTGTATTGTTTATTGTTATCGGAACTTATAGGGAAGCAAATGTATGCCGATTTGCTCTGGTTGATTCTTGTTCTCCATCTGTTAGTCCAGTTAGTACCTGTATTGTACGCTTCTTGGAGTATAACAGCTGTTTCTTCGTTGTCATTATTAACTGCCAACATGGCTACATCATCAGCTAACGTGGCATTTGTGACGTTTTTAATCTGTGGGATATCGCTAATATAGCAAGAATAGAATGGGTCCCAAGACGTTGCCTTGGAGTACACCTGCATTTATATCTCTCATGCTCGAGTATTCTTCTTTTAACTTGACGCGAAACATTCGTTCAGATATATAAGATTTTAGTATTTCAGCGTATTGCTTGGGTAACATGCTCTTTAGTTTATACATTATCCCTTTGTTCCAGACTTTATCAGAAGCCTCGACTACATCTAGAAATATGGCTAAGCAGATTTTCTTTTCTTCGCATGCTTTTTCACTAATGCCAGATATTCCGTATACATGATCGATCGTCGAATGTTTGTTCCTAAAGCCAAACTGGTGAGCAAGCATTAGGTTCTTGCTTTTAATAATTGGTATTAGTCACTTCACGGGCAGTTTCACAAATAATTTGGAAATTGTTGGAAATAGCGAAATGGGTCTGTATGATGAGGCTTCGTTGGGAGATTTTTCCGGTCTGGCAATCATAATTACCTCGGCCATTTTCCAGACGTCCGGCACATGTTTCAAGCGAAATACTGCATTTATCAGATAGGTAAGTTTTACCAAGGCTTTCCTAAGCATGCTTCTTAAGTATTTCTCCGGCTATGAGGTCATATCCTGAAGATCTTTTTGAACTGATATCGGTTCTAATTTATTCTGCAACATCTTGTGGACTTACCAAGTCAATGCTTATTTCTTCACCTGCATGTTTGGCAGTTCTTGCACAAGTTGTCTTTCATTTGGCTGGAATGTTTGTTGTAGATGGCTTGCGAATACTTCTGCTTTTTGCTGATTACTTTTTACCCAGCCTGGAGATCTCATTGGTGGACTATGTGTGCATGCTCGTTTCAATGTTTTAATAACCATCCAAAGGGAATAATCGGTTATCTTATCATCTGTGAGCTCGGTCAAGTATTTATTTATGGCAACCGCGTTTTAGGATTCTGAGAGAGTTCTTCTTGTTGATTATGTACCACGTGGTCACACAATAACGGTGGAGTTTTACAAAAAACGCAAACCAAAAGTTCCTAAGGTTATAAAGCAAAAAAAGGCGTAGAAAAATGAAATGAGTCGTTCGGTCCCACCAAGACAAAGCTCCAGCTCAGAAGAGCCGTGTTTTTATGACTGCTCTCCACAATTTGAAGTGACTTTCAACTATTCCCCAAATTAAAAGAACATCTTCGGGGTACTCATTTTTCGCACGATGAAGAGGTGATGGCTGCTGAGAATGACTGGTTTGCAGTGCAGGACAAAGAGTTTTTTCTAAAGGCAGTCAACCTCTGCATCATCGTTATACTAAGTATGTTAATCTTTTAGGGGATATGAAGTTGTTTCAAATGTCTAAGTCATTTGTTGCTATATCAGAGATAATATAGGTAAATGATGAACCACCCTCGTACACTGTTTCGGGTCATGGTGATCGTACCCTGGAGAACACTATTTACCTGCCGCAATGGTAAAAACTAAACGTTTTGGGGATGATTCCGTAATAGTTTGGGGCGGAATTATAATTTACACCGATCTGATCATCGTTCGGAATGGTAGTCTGAGGGCACGGCGAAACATAACTGAAATACCGAATGCTCAAGTAGATCCTTTTGCACGTAATATAGACCCAGAATTGGTGTTCATGGATGACACCGCTCGCCCTTATGTTACTAGTGTAGTCAACCATTACTTTCGTGTTTAAGAAATTCGAACCATGGACTAGCCCGATTATAGCCTAGATGTAAATCCCATCAAGCATCTGCGGAATTACTTCGGAAGAGCTATAAAAACTCGCCAAAACTCACCAGGGACTGGAAATATGGCAACGTAATCTTCAAAAGGTATACGAAGACTTATTCGTAGCACGCCACGACTTTGCGGTGCTGCCATAAGAGGCAGAGGGGGCAAAAACTCATACAAAAATGTAAAATATGTTTGGAAACAGATAAAAATTTTAGACATAATACCTGTTTTGACTCTGACATTGTTTAATTCTTAGGACTTCATGCAACAGGTGTTGCGAAATGGTATGTGTTATCATGTAATAGTAGGTTGAAGCTATAGAGCAAAGAGTTTTACTTTGGACATATGTATACCTTGGACCTGCATCAATTTCAGGGCTACCAGTGGAGCTGGAACTAAACTAATGCATGTAGTTCATAGATTTGCCACCAGGCGTGGCTTTGATCCTGATTTCTTTATTACAAGTCAATCACATGGAGTAGAAAATTGAAAAATAAGAAATCACTATCGAAAAGTAAATTTTATAAGTCACTTATTTTCATTATGCCTTCTAACATGAATTATTTATGGCACAATAACAGTCATGCATGATAGAGTATGGATTAAGCTTGAGTAGCATGGTTTTAAAATTACATTTACCGTAACCTTAAAATGGGGGGTAACTATTATTTAACAAACTACAAGGAGTTTTACCTTGGGCCTAGGGAGTGTATTGTACCGTGTACCGGATCAAGGTACAACCCCGTTACACATTGCTGTAGCAATCTTAAGTTGATAAAATGATAAGTTTTAATTACCTGATTTTTACTTCTCTTTTGTTTCACCCTTTCCTAACCTAAAACCTGCGAATCCACGCCTCAGATTGGACTATCCACTAATGTTTTCTTTTTTAAGAAGAAAACAAGATGCCGCGAAGCAAAACGGGAATGAAAAGGAAACGGATTTCTGAAGAAGATATCGAGAAAGCTGTGGAGTTAGTGTTGGAAAACAAACAAACAATATATAGTACTGCAAAAGAACTTGCCCTATCAAAGACAACTCTATTGCGACATGTGCACAAGTTCCAGGAATCAGGTTTGGCATTCTTATTTTCATAACAATGACACTAGACAAATGTTTAATGAAGCGAAAGAAATGCCTGCAGTGCCTGTAGAAAGCTGCTCATCTTCATTACGGACTTACTCTTAAAGGTTTCCAAGTATTGGCTTGCCAAATCGCAAAAAGAAATGGGAAACAATACAACAAATCGTTGGATGTGACAAAAATGGCTGGTAGATTTTATCTACGCAATTTCCATAAGCAATATATCAGGTAGATATCTCTAAGCCTGAAATATCAAGCTTGGCTCGCTAAACATCTTTCCACCTAGTAAATGTTGCCCATTTCTTTGAAAACTACAAAAAGGCCTTGGAAAAAATCCGGGCATAATAGCCTTTAACATTTGGAACTGTGACCAGACCGGCATTTCTACGGGTCACATACCGTCCAAAATCCTAGCGAGCAAAGGTATCAAACTAGTTGGTAGCATGCCAAGTACGGAGTGCGGTACCAATGTAACTCTGATTGGTGCGATAAATGCGGACGGTGGCTTCATGCCACCAATGTTGATCTTTCCAAGGGTCAATTTTAAGGATTACATGATCAAAGTAGCTCCAGTTGGAACTATAAGAGGGGCCAATCCGTCAGGCTGGTCAAATGAACTATTATTTTATCAGATTTTGTACATTTTCTCAAATACAGTCGAGCAAATAAAGAAATCTTAACGATATTGTTGATGGATAATCATGAAAGTCACGTATCTATTCCAGTTACTCAATTGGCTAAAGACAACGAAGTAACATTTGTTACTTTCCACTCCCATACTAGTCACAAAATACAACCACTCGACAGGGGGATGTATGGGCCCTTTAAAACATACTACAACTTGACAATGAATGAATGGATGATGAGGCCAGAAAACAGAAAAACCAGCAACGCTATATGATGTAGCTGAACTAGTAGGAAAGATATTTCCGAACTCTTTTACACCTACCAATATTACTCATGGATTTAAAGTTGCTGATATCGAACCTCTTAATGAAAATATATTCCCAGCTCATGAATTTTTGTCATCTAACGTCACTGACCGACCTATGCCAACGCAAGAAGAACTCGAGCCTCACGGAGATGTGAATGGTCAATCAAATTAAGACAATATATGCCTACATGAGGAAGACATTAATTTAAATATGTCTTCTTCTTCTACTGCTCCATCTCTAACAGTAGTAGTTGTGTCTACTCCAATTCGTAGCACAGAGGCAGCACCTCATGACCACACAAACATTGTGTTTCCTGAAGAGATTAGGCTTTATCACAAGGCTCTGCCGAGAGAACACACAGGCAAATGAAGACCGAAGGGAAATTCTTACATACTAACCGACACTCCAGAAAAAAACCGTATTGAAGCGGAGTACACTGCAAGACTTGGAAAGAACAAAGGAAACCAAGAACAAAAAAACAACTAACGTGTTTAAGAAGTCTATCAAGAAAGCTAATAAGAAATTAAGTTTTGCTAGCTCTGAATCTGAGTCCGACAAGGACGTTGATGATTTAGCCCTATTTGAAGAATCCGGTAACTCCGAAGAAGATTTTGCAGAATGAGAGGATCCAGAGCATAACAAAATTACAGTGGGTGTTTACGTATTAGTTCGACTTGCCACAAAAAAGACTAAAAACTCTTCATCGCTGAAATCGTTGGTATTAAAGAAGAATTCTATCAAGTTAAATACCTTAAGAGGGCTCCAAACTCCAAAAGGTTTACAAGAGAAGACAACACTAAGTCGTCATCTCTCTAAACTGAACAAACAGGATGTTATGTTTAAGCTTCCGCACCCATTTGTTACTGGTGGATCGGTTCGACAGCGTCAGAATTTAACATTGGGAATTGACTTAGCACATTATAGTGTCTCAGAATAAATTTGAAATGCTGTTTAAGGTGTACACTGTTCACTATTTTTACATGTATAAGTCATAACAGCCGTTATTTTAAATTATTTTCATGTAACGACTGAATGAAAAATCAAAATGTCAAAATAGGACCGAGGTACACACCCCTCTCTTACCTGTCCATATTTTCGAAACCATATAGCAATCCAAAACAAAACTGCCGCAGTATAAGAGATGATAACTTTTTTATTACGAGTAGTGTATATATACTGCAAAGCACTTAAAGGTCTCAAAAAATTTACTTTTATAACATGCCTAAAAACACTTTTTATTGTATCCCAAAAAACTTGATGAATGGTTGGAGATAAGAGCTCAAGAGAAATATATGTAATACATAACAACATGCATAAGTCATAACAGCCGTTATTTTAAATTATTTTCATGTAACGACTGAATGAAAAATCAAAATGTCAAAATAGGACCGAGGTACACACCCCTCTCCTACCTGTCCAGATTTTCGAAACCATATAGCAATCCAAAACAAACTGCCGCAGTATAAGAAATGATAACTTTTTTATTATGAGTAGTGTATATACACTGCAAAGCACTTAAGGTCTCAAAAAATTTACTTTTATAAATGTAGGTAATACATACTTTTAGATGTCCATTATAATTCTCAGTCAAAGAAAGACTGCCTTGTATTTTGGAGGGCAGTGAGTGTTTAACACTGATCCAGTACGTTACGCCTACATTCTAATACAAACAACTTAAGCATGCTATCTAATCAGTGGCTGTTAAAATTTTAAAATAAGCAACCGCATGTCTAATTTGGGAAGTGGTACAATTTTAACTAGGTATGTTATATATTTTAATTATTACTTTTATTTACTATATTTTATTATTTATTTTCCATTAGAACAAAATATTTTTAAATTCAACATTCGATAGTGCAAACTAAAACTTTTTACGACTTCTCGCATATTGTCATTTCTTAGTTCAAATAATTTTATTTAATCTTCGTCCCCATTAGGGCCCACTTAACCGTAAATCATTTAATAACAGTACAAATTTAAATCACAGGTCACGCATTCAAAATTAAGTAGAAATTAAACTGGAGGTTTTACTCATTGTTGTTTATTCAACTTCTATCTTTGCAAATACCTGTACAGTTAGCATGTAAGTAAATAGATAAAAGTTATTTATAACATATTTAGGCAATGTTTGATAGCGAAAAGTTAATTTTCGACATTTTAGAATGCTTAATTACTTACTTAATTACTACATTAAAATTCTTATTAAAAACTAAGTAACAATCCCAGGTAATTCGTCTTCCTTAAATTCTATATTAGATGGATTTAAGGAAATGGGATAAAATTTAATTATTTTCTTTGGGATTATTTATCTTTGAAGTTCACATATTTTCTTTTAAAATCTATAAACTGTGTTTTTCTCATTGCATATTTTTACGAGGCTTGTTCAACTGAAACTCGTCTTTGATCAACTTAGCCTTGAAAACAAATGCAATAATTCAAATGACGATTGTTAATGTTAGTAGTGTTTGTTAACAACAAATTAATAAGTTTCTGGCGTTTGAATTTGATTCTGACTTTAAAAACTTCGATTTTTAAATGGCCCTTGTTGTTGAAAATTCGTCCAAGTTTGATCAGCGTGCGGTCCTACAATTTTTATGCGCTGAGGATGTACAGCCAGTGCAGATTCATACGCGAATGCAAACAGTGTATGGAAATGCATGTATTGCGTACGCAACTGTGAAGCAATGGTGGCGAAAATTTAAGAATGGAAAAGCTAGGGGACTACGGGTGAGCCGCGACCAGGTGCACGGTGTGCTGCATTAACAGATAATACATGCATGTGTGGAAGGTCTTATTAGAGAAAATCGTCGAATTTCAATTAGAGAAATTTCAGAAATTCTTGGTGCGAGTGTAGGATCTGTCAATAGAATTATTCGTAATCTGGATTACAGTAAAGTTGGTTCGCAATGGATTCCTCCTCTCTTGTCTAATGAACAAAAATGCTTGCGAATGGGCTTATCTCTGCAACAGCTCACAGACTATAGCAAAATAATGATGATGACTTTCTTCTGTCAATAGTTGTTGGTGACGAAATTTGGTGCTATTACTACGAGCCATCCAGTAAGTTATCGTCGATGCAGTGGAAACATTCAAGTTCACCATCATCAAAGAAGTTTAAAGCACAATCTTCCGCAGACAGGGTGATGTTAACATTTTTTTTCGGCCATGAAGGACCCTTGTTGATAGAGTTTAAGGAATCTGGAGTAAATGGCAATGCAAATCTGTACAATAAAACTTTGAATAAGCTTCATCAGCAATAAGACGGAAACGTCCAGGAAAACTTACATGTGGGGTCATTATACTGCACGAAAATGCCTCTCATGTTGCTAATGTGATGAAAACAAATCTTCAACGAAGAAAATGGAGGGTTTCAGAGCATCCACCCTACAGCCCGGATCTATCTTGTTACGATTTCCATATTTTTGGACCGCTGAAAAAGGCATTAAAAGGTCGGCATTTTTAGTCTGACGCTGAAGTACAGATAGCTGTGGAAGACTTCTTCAATCAGCCGCCACAAGAATTCTATGATCAGAATATAGGTCGGTTAGTAAAACAATGCGATAGCCTTAACAGCGACGGTAATTATTTGTAATTAAATTATTGAATAAATTTTTTATAAAGCAAAAATGGGTTTCAATTGAACACAGGTCGTATAGTTCAATTTGCTAACTAATTTTACATTTTATGGAAGGATCGAAGGCGCTCAAAAGTCCATAGAAGCGAAGTGCAAACTGGGCTAACTAATCTTTACAAATCCCTGCTAATTACGTAATCTAATGTAATGTAACTAATTCTCTAATGATATTGTTAAAAATTGCTTAAACATATAGATGTTTGGGTTGTCTTCGCTCTCGTCCCTTAAGCATGTATGAGGAAAAATGCTATTTTATTGAAACAGTGATAGTTTAAAAAGCTTATAGGAAGCTTACTAAGAGTTTATTATTTGCTTCAAAATATTTACACGCTTCTTATGGAAGTTGCGTAGTCATTCCTTTCAGTTAAACCATTAAAACCAACTCATAGGGTGCTGCAAAAGTCTTACTACCTTAGATCATACACATTTACATGGATATGACAACAGATTGTAAAGTGTGTTGTAAAGATATCACAGACAAACTATTTTTGTTCCTTCTCTTCCTAATACCAATAAATCATATCTGCCATCTTTCTCTGTACCCTTATGCAATCTACGCATGCGCTCACGCGTGTTGTACGGCGGGAAATTTAAATATGTAGTAAATGTAACTAATATAAACCAGTGCAATTATGGCAGTCTTTTAAATCTTGCGACAAAACCATTCTTGCCATTTTTCAAAATTAATTATTTGACACCTCTATAACTGTCAAATATTTATTAAATAAATAATAAAGTAAAAAATACAGTAATCTAATATAATGTTTATTTATTTCTAAGGTTTAAATACTCTTCTAAAGTATAGAAGGCATTTTCCGTTAAAAAAATGTTGAACTGTCCATCAAACGTCTTT
>JABXWE010017553.1:0-17756 GCA_014611495.1 Limonius californicus
ATATAATCAAAGATATAATACCTACATGTCACAGTAAAACAGTTTTTGTATAGTAATATCTAAAATGTTGTTGATTATACTGTATACTGGTATAATCATTTCGCAATCTCTACAATTTTGTTCAATGTCAAATGAAATCTTTTTCCATGTGACAATATCTACAATATAATCAACGGTATAATACTTTCAATAATAAACTCTTTCTGTTGTATGAGAATATCGAAAAATGTTATGGTTATTATCCTGTTATAAGCAGAGGCATAAAACCCGAAATATCAAAATTCTGCTTCTGTTTAAGAGTATCGAACATTTTGTTGATTATACTGCATACTGGTATAATCAAAGGTACCATACATGTAATAACATTTACTTACGTGTGAAAAATCAAGGTGCATGGCAAACAGACAAAGGATGCGCTCTCGTACAAAAATTAATGAATATTTCTGCTTATAGTTATGTGTAGTAAAATAAAAATGGAGGACGGCAGAATGACAGTGTTCTCAAGGTGTCCATTAACTGCTCGTGTATAAGGAAATTTGAATTTCTTACTGTAAATTTTCCACATGAAATTAATTAATCACTCGCCAACAATATGTAAAGTATGGGCTACCGAATATTAATGAAACGGGCGAGCCTCTTAGATTTACCAGTCGATTTAGAAAACGTGCATTAGTTTTAATAGATAGTAACCTCAACATCTCGTTTGACGAGCCTCCGCTTGTGCTGGTCTTGTATCGCTTGAACGTGAACTTGATGCCATTTACCTCGGCCATGAAACTTGAAGGCCGTTCCTCCACTCCTTTCTAATCACCATTCCGTCATGCAATTTTGTTAATGTCAACCGAAATGCCTAATTATTTTACATACTTGTACAATCGTTTGATGATATGTACATGACATTTAGTTTTTAAATATTATCAGACTCGATGGAGTTTTGTTTACAAAATTGTGTTGCTAGCAGCGGTAAAGCAAAGTCCGGTTACCATACCCAGCGCGAGAGGCAATAACTGAAGATGTGAAAGATGAAGTGCCATATATAAGCCAAGCAAGGATTATATTAATTATTATTATTTATAGTAATAAATACCATTTTAATAACGTATAATTATAAATATGTGTAAATTATGGCTGGTGTTTTTATAATATTTGGTTAGGAATGGAGGAATAATTAGGCAGATAAAATCTGAGTTTTGTTGACAATCTCAGGAATTTATAATCGGCGATCGTAAAATATTAGTACTACCCACTTATGATACCCACATTGGACATGAGGAAACGAAGTAATCAATCTAAAATCAATCTAACCGTGTTAAAAGTGTTCCTTAGCGGATTGATAGTAGTAATGGTAAAAATGGACTACCAGTTACTAGTTACTCTACTTGCAAATAATAAATATCGATAAATGTATTTTCAATCAGTTTTAGAAAAGGAATAGCAAACAGCTAATTTGCAAAATATTACAAACCGTAGATGATATTACTGTCACTGGATAACGATTAAAAACCGTTGTTTGAATTGTATTTTTAACACTCTTCATGATTATTTTATTTTATAGAAACCATAGTCGAAACTGTTAATGATATATTTATCATTGAACAACTTCTAAATACGGTTGTTTGAATGGTGATTTCGGAGCTGTCATGATTATTTTAATTTCGAAAGCATGTATTAAAAACTGTATTCTAAACAGTAGATGATATTTTTATCATTGGATAAAGTCTAAACATTGCCTGAATTGCGTTTTTGGCATTGCTAAGGATTATTTCAATTCAACAATATAATCTTTCATTAAAAATTGTATATTAAACCATAGATATTTTCGTCATTCGATAACCTCTAAACAATTATTTAAATTGTGATTTTATGATGATGATCATGGTTTCAGAGTATTGTATTAAAAACTACATTCTAAACCGTACATGATAAGGTTTTATCATCAGATAACCTCTAAACTCCTTTTACTGCAGTGCGTTTTTGAAATGGTTCACGGCTATTTTATTTTCCTATCACAAAAATACAATCGTACTATATCCAGTATTACTTTAAGCAATCCAACCCATGATAGATAATGTATTGCCCCTTCAAAAGGATGTAATATGAGTTCTTATCTTATTACACGCTAATCATACAATTAGTATTGGAGAAACAAAAAATTGTTGACTGCTATGTAACTAGACCTTAAAGAAAAAAAATATTCCTTGGTTGGTAGTCTAAAATACATAAACGTGCACGAATCTGTAGGTTATTTGCAACTTAATTTAGAATTCATTAAAACAGATTATTTTCTTTTTTTAATTTATAAATTGATAAAAAATATGTTTAAGGCTAGATTTCAACTTATTTAATTTAGATAAGAAAGATAGAAAATGTGCGTGAAAAAGTTATATAAATAAATCGATGTGTTATTTATTGATTTTTCAACAATATGTAATATTATAATAAGTATTTGAGTACAAAGTTTGATATTTAAAAAAAAAAAATTCCCTGTTGAAATAATTTATTCCTTTTGGAGAATCAATAATTGTAAATTAAGTTTAATAATCTGATTACTGCGAAGCATTTTTTTCTTAGCAAATCGGATGTGTGCGAACCAGTAAATCTTACGTTCATGTAAACCTGGAGGGTTTCCTTTTCTACATCTAAATTATTATACAAAGAAAATAGTTCTACAAATAAGTACATTCAATACTTCAATCTTTTATATGGTGCTAAATGTAGTTATCTGTTATGAGTGACTTTTGATGTAGTAGTAATCTATGGCTTTAGTGGTTTACTCAAACATGTTTATGGATTCCGTGGTCGCGGGTTCAAACTCGTTTGAGGTTATTGCATTTTCCTTACGGGAAAAGTGTTATGGCTGTCGGAAACGTAGTAAACGGTATCCGAGAAGTGAGAATGTGCTATGGACAATACGACCTAGGTGGAACAAGACGACTACAAGAAAATCACACGGAGCCACTTCATCCATTCATTACAAAACAAAACGACTTATACGACTTTGCAACCAACATTATTAAAAAAGCAGACAAAATTATTTGGGTATAAAAAGCAAACTAAAACAGTAAAGCAACGAGATGTAAAATGTAACGAAAAAATGTATTGGCTGAAGATGAATAAATAATAAAAATTATTATAAAAATTTCAGAAAATTTAATAGATGCGATAGTTGAGAAATATGAAGAAGAAATCATTCTGCACTATAAAGGCTAGTTATTAACAATATTAGTTCGGAGACTAATGTTTCGGTAAACATACAGACGTAATAGTTATTATTTAAATATTAAAGATTGTAAAATAATTTTAACTATTCCAGGCAAAATTATATAAAGCTGTGTACGAATTCGTATTTGAATATTTACAGCTTAACAATAGCATACACTAGAATATCTGTACATTTAAATAGTTGAAACTTACCCTGTTACACTGAAAATATCAAAAGCCGATACACAGATTTTAACAGATTTTAATTAGTTACAAAGTTTAATTATTAACAGACAGATGTTTTAAGGTTGATTCGACAACTATGAGAATTAAAATTAGTGCTGAGCGTGATGTACCACATTTTCTTTTATTCGCGAGGTTACAGAAATAGCAACATTTGATTAAAAAATAAAAAGATGATTTTCAGTCATTATCTGTGTAATTTATGTATTGTATTCAGTGTATCATTTTAATAATGCTATGTAATACTACTAAAATTATTTTAGAAATACTCTCAAGTAATTGTAGTTTTAAAGTATTAATGTACAGGGTTTTTTAAAACATAGGGCCAAACTTCTACAGTGTGTAGGGAAGATCTAGTAAATCAGAAAAAGTTTCTGTGAGTATAGGTCCAAAAATTATTTGATAAAGAGTTGTACGGAAAATTCGAGGAGCTTACTAAAGGTTTGAAACAACAGCCTGTCAGGTCACCGGGTTTAACCTGGCTTGATTTTTATTTATAGAGCCACGTGGAAATTATTGTTTATAACCAAGTGGTTAAAACTGACCACTGGCAGCTTATTTTTTAAGACACATTTACAATATCCAAATCATTCCAGGAGAATTTGAAAGGGTGCGATAAACATTCTTGCAGAAAGAAGGAATTTCAAAAGTTTGTTGGAAGCTGTGCTTTGTTAGTATTTCCTTTAGAACTTTTTAATAACGGATTTTTGGACATATGACTTTTTTCACTTACTTGGCCCACCCAACACGATGTAGAAATTTGATCTCATATTTTGAGAATACCCTATATATCTCTGCTTATGCTTAGTCAATAATTGTCAAGAACCTGTTTAATATATCTTGCTGACGCGGTATTAAACATAAAAATATATTTAATTCTAAAATATTAGTGGTTGTAGTTAAGCTAATTTTATTTTCTATGCTCTTCCACATTTTATTTAAAATGTGTTGACAGAATCTATTGCAGTTTTATCTTGCTACAGTATGCATCTTTAAATATTAATTTGCTTTGTTAGGAGACCTTTTGTCTCACTACTGGACACTTTTCTCTGCCAAATGCTTCTCCACAACGCTAAGGTAGAAGCACGGGGCCTACAATCTGACGTTGAATCCTAACGACAGAAATTACATCGGCTGTTTTATTGAGTATGGAGATTTCTTGAATGCCAAGATCGGATTGGAACATTGTGTGTGGCGGGTTGCAGTTCGAAATTTGCATACGCTACATTGACCATGGTTGTGGTTCAAACCCAAGTGAGCGCTCTGGCTATTAACATACCACCACATTGTTAATTTGCTCATAAAACAAAAATTTTGTTGCTCACATATTTTAATAGGATTTAAATAACTTTTTATAAAATAATTATACACATTCCTTCCGCAGAATTCCACACATGAACTTTCATAACAACTGCATCACTATTTGTAGTATAACATATTTAAGAACTGGAAAGAAAAACTAAGTACAGTTACTTTTCGACACAATAACATCATGTGCATCATAATAATACTTTTTTTGCAATAGCTAAATGCTTGGTTAGATAATATTATAGTCAGATAGAATCAGTACCCTTACTTTTGGGATGCCACTAGCGTGCTTACATTGTAGAAAATTTAATTATAATAATTATAACTGTTCATTACAAAAAAAAATGTGCTACAACAAAAGGTGCTGATATATAGGTTTGAAAGTTCATAATAATTTAAACTCTGTTTAGTACTGCTGTCGTTTATCTACAATTACCCTTTGGCAGCTGTCGTAATTGCAGATATAGCTGACATTTTACATAGACAATTAACCAGAAGTGTAAACCTTATAAAACCAAACATTACGTTTACAACTAGCAATTTTGCATCACATTTCACAGAAAATGTGTAGACCTGAGAGAGTCAATATTGTAATGAGCCATTACTAAACGGAAGAAACGGTACTTAACTTATCTAAACTACTGCACTTAAAGTAAAATTTTATAATGGCATATACATTTCATATTCTACTATGATATTTTCCGTTTTAATGGAAATATTTCCAGGAGAAATGTACTTTTGTTCTTACTGGAATTTACAGTATTTTAAATTTAAATATTGTGTATAGTTTCCTTAATTGTTAATTGACGTTTGGACATCTGTTTGATACATTTTTTAGGAATGAGTCCATAATTATTTATGCAGAGTGCGTACAAGACAATTTTAAATTAAGGTTAGCCGTGAAAAATAGGTCTCCTCTTAATCGATTCAATTGCAATACTTGCTTCAATTTGTCACCTACTATCATTTTTCTCGTTACCGCAGAACAAAAATAGAACTCTATCATAAATATTATGTATTGCTATAAGAGAATAACATAATAAATTATAACAAATTACTCAAACGGCGGCAACTCGATTTCGCTATAAATAGATATTTAATTCGCATGTCAGGTAGTTAATTGTAAGAATCAATTTAGACGTGATCTTTGTTTTCCATAACTATCCTTTGTTGCAAATTCTATTGGTCACATTCCATAGTGAACAAAAGGAGATTAATCATGTAAAAATAATTTATAGTAATAGTCCCCATTTCAACAGGTTTTATTTTATGTTGTGTTTTATACCTATTTCGACATACGATATGCAATTTTCAAGCAGAATAAATATTTGTAGTTGACAGCACACTGGATTTTGGTTTCGAACTTGGCTCTGGTCTTCTATTCCAAAACTTCCAATAACGGGGAATTTAAGAGCTCAATTTGGTCAGTCATTAAAGGTGTATTTAAAGCGTGTTTGTGAAACAATATGATATCACTTCTCGGTTATGTTCGAGCAAGTGTGTTTAGATGTTTCTGGCGTATACATTCTTTGTACCTGATATCAAAATTTCTAATTATTTGACCTATGTATACATAATTACACTGTGAATAGTTTAATTTGTAAACACCTGATTGTACCAAATCATTAGTCCTTCGTTTGCGTTGTATAATGTGTTGAAAGTGGTTGTTGTTGTATGAAAAATTACTTTAAATGTATACTTGTCTTCATTATAAGTTTTAGCAACTTTCTATGACATATCACCGGAATATGGAATTTAAATATATTTAATATTGATAATGGTAACTTAAATTAATTTTTAGAACAACCAAAAACACTTTCAACAAAACCTGTTGAAAACATGATTATAGGACAAATAGGGCAGAAAATAAATTAACAAGACACATAAAAGGTCATTAAAATTATAGATCAGGAAAATTCATAATAAGGGTTCTGCAGATTTTCGAGTCTTTAATTAGGTTGCATAATTTTACCAAAAGTCTGATATACATATGTTTTAAACATTTTCTTATGTGCCATTTTTAGAGTTACTTTATTGTCAAAAATGTTTTTTCACGTCATGTTTCTAATTTTCTATCTTCATAGTTAGCTCTATAGAATTGTGGGTTTTCGGGTAATGGGTCATTAAACTAGAAAGTTTCAAACATTCGTGAATGGTCTCAAGAGCCGCGGTTCGTTAACAAGAAACAAATAATTGTGTAGGTCCATTGCGGCTTTCCCATGTTACAAAATCTGATCAAAGTCCTTTTACGAGAACTATTTTTTTAGTATATTTAATTTTAGAAATTACCCACCTAAACCACAGATTTCTTATGAAAACAACATTTATGTATATTGAAATTCTAGGCCCTAACGGTTACTAAAGAACTTTAAATTTAAATAAACTGAATTAACAGTTGTTGAGTGAAAAGACTTTAAAGTCGGAATTTTCAAAAATCAAAATGCCGCAGTGTTAAAATTAAGAAGTTCTGCAGAAAATATTTGGTTGTGCTAAAATACTTTATACTATCCTAGTATTAGAATTGTAGAATCTCGTCCTAAACAAATGATACCCAAAAAGGTACGTTTAACGTTCGCTTTCGGTTCCGGATTTCTTAAAGAACACAGCTTCTAAAATTCACTTTTTGGATTCCTAGAACTCAAAAACGGATATTTCAGTTAGCTTTATCTATAATTACGACATGGGGAAGTAAAAAGTGTGTTGATTTTCTTTTCCTATGTATCTAATAGTAAATTGTGTAAAAATATCAACCATATTTTGAGAGCAATTAATTAAGGACAATTTTGTAACACCTCAAACTTGAAATTGAGTGAGGAGAAAAAAAGCGAGCCCGAAGATGATTCCCGAATAGAACAATGAAACGTTGAAAACGTATGTCTAATTCCAACGTGGTGTGAACTGTATTAAATGACTACAGTAATCAATTGAACAATTTACTACGAGTAAAGAAGATGATTATTTTTAATTATCGCTTTCCTAATTAAGATATTTAACTTACATTCATTATATTTTTTGCATGTTCTTTGTGTGAAATTTTCAGAAGCATTCCCAAGACTACGTATTCAACATGATTAAATTTAAAAAAACTTTGGGTCCGGCATCTAATGAAACCAAATTGGCATGCCTAAATATAGCATTCATGACTAAATTATTTAGCATTAGTAATTTAAAAACTATGCAAATGCCGCTAAAAACGGAAACTATAAGGCGTTACCCAGTCAATTACTTTTGTTTGTTGCTGTGTGGTTGGTTTGAAAAATTGAGTTCTTGAGAACACATCCATATTACCCAATCTTCTCATATTTTGTATGCACAATTCTGTTGCTCTATACATTTATTTATTCGATCTCTGATCGTTTGATCTTCAAAAATGAAAGGATAAATTTTTGTTTGCGATGGTTCCTTCAGTTAAAATGCAGGAGAGTGTAACTTTGTAATACATACATAATATTCACTAATTTGATCTGCTCTAATAATTTAAATGGGTAATTATATTATCGCGAAATTTCTGTTAGGTATACTGTAGGCAATTTATGCTGTTCTATGTGTTTATGATTAATTTTTTTATTTATTATGTTTCACAAACCTGATGTTATTTTCATCATTTTTATTGCAATAAACACTTGAAAAATTAAATTAAATAAAAAACTAATTAAAAATACCTACACATTTCTGCTTATGAATATAACCACTCGAACTCGTTTAGCTGTAGGTATGTACAAAGGAATGTAATGTGTTATACGCAACTCTTAGTAAGAAGATATCAGTTACACGTGTATTGATAAGCAATTTTATTTTACGTGTGGTTACTTTTACCTAGAACAGTTGGGAATGTAGTTTGTAATTAATAATGTATCAAATGTATTTGTCATAAAGTTTATCAGTGCTATGACAAGTATTTTTTAGTCAAGTTCTGCAGAGTAGAGCTGCATTTATATGTGTTTATACTAAAAATTAGCAAACTATTAGGAATTAGGAAAACTTTTCGCACAAAAATGGTCCAGTTTTCTCATAACTAATAATTTTGCAAGTATAACTAATTCCACATAATAAAATATAGTGTCACCATAATGGAGCTTGATAATAACATTATTTTTCTGAATACTATGTAAATATTATTAGTAATTATATAGAGTTATGTACCTCTGTATAGTGAATGATATTATATAGTTTAGAGAAGCTATAATATACAGTCCAACTCGTTTATAACAACGGTTTTGGGATTATACTTGCTTGCTCGTTATAAACATTAAACGCGGCTGTATGTTACAGCCATACGAACTATATTAAATTACATTACATTACCATTAAAGTAACACCCTGAAAATCTGCAAACATTATTTACAATATTAAAACCTAAATATCCATCTGATTTATGGATCGTTGTTGGATACTTGTTTAGTGTTTTATATTAATTCTCTGAGATTACGCTTAAAAACACTTCACATAAATAGTTTGTCAGTATAAGTATTAGATTTAAAAACGCATCAACAATTGCAATTCCAAACAACCGTCATGAATTGAAGGATTATCTAGTTACTGGTAAAATCTTTTGTGATTGTATCTGAAGTGTATGTAGGGTGTTAGGGAAGCCGATCACATAATTTCAAATTGATGCTATATAATGTTTGAACTACAACAACTTTAACGCTAATTACGCAGAAACTATGGATCAGAAGCAACAGTGGTTCAGGACTTTCTGACTTTATTTTGGACCTCACACCTTTAAATTATGTGAAGAGCTTCCTTAACACCCGGTATATACTGTCGCAAATTAAAACATATCACCCAGAAAAAGTAATAGAACTTGTCCCTTATTTAAATTATAATTCTTATCAGATGATTTTAGGTAAAGTTTACTTAAACGTAAATATTTTTCCAGTCGCAGAAGTTAGAAATACTAAAAATGTCTTAAGTTTTGCTCGTTATATTTGGGGCAAGGGGTCGCTGTAAGCAAGAAATACACCACAGTAAACAACTAAAATCCAAACATCCACTTCATATCACGCTGGTTATGTACGGGATCTCGTTGCAGCCAAACTCATCTCACATGAGTCCGACTGAATTATATTCTAGTATTTATATTATATTCCTTTATAATTAAAATCAAAAATGTGCACACATTGATATACAGGGGAGTTTGAAAATATGTAGTGTTACATTTATTCAACCTTTTCAGTACTTAATTTTCATGTCAGTGAATGCCTTTAACAGAAACAATGCACGTAGTAAGCATGCTTGCGGGGCCGTCTTCAGGCAAGATCAATGTGGGTATCTGCCACGACCGGCCCAAACTTTGTCATTTTATTGGATTAAATACGATTGATAGAGATTAGAGTGATATCTAATATCTTGATACTGATCATAATGTTCACAAGGAATTATTCCAATAAGTCAGGTAAAATTGAACGTTTCTGGTTCTTCCATTTGGAATTCTTCGAATACCTACGTAATATAAGTAAGTATATATTTGTGCTTGACTAAATCGCCTAAACCAACATAAACTATTGTTTGGATAAGTTCGTAGCTAATTTTAATCTTGTATTTAGTGACATTTTCGGCCGCTCATTTGGTAGTAGCTATGGCTGTATTTTATTTTACTGTTTGTTGCTCACGCATATTTAGTTGTCTGAGGTATGATTTAATTTAATAAAGTTTCTCATTTTTGTGAGTGTACTTATAGATAACAACTTAATGTTTAATATATATCACATTAGCGATTTAAAATATATGTTGGCAATTAAACTTTATCAGTTTCGATGTTTAAACAGTATTAAACATGTCCACACCAAAGAGATATCGAAGATACAGATATTTATAGAAATTAATAAAGATTTTAATCCCGCCTAATATAAACGGTTGGCCAGAAGTGCTACACTATTTACATCAACATCAAATGGCAACAGCCTTGAAAATTCTCTACTTGGTTAATGGCTTCAAGGATATTTACCTTTTCCAAATTAAAACTTATTTGAGATCTATCATGATAGAAGACAAATCTACTAGCTTGGCAATCTCCAACGAAATGAAATTGGTCATAAACCACAGTATCACGCGTAATTTACTATTTACTAACAATTTACGCTTTGTGTTCCTTTTTTGTTGTATAATTTAATAATGTGTAGTGTCTGTCTTGTTTTTGTTCCTGAATTGAGCAAGAATAAACAAACTTACAAGTAAAATATTAATAACTAATTAATTTTTTTAGAATAAATAGCAATAGACGTAGGAGTATACAGCAGAATTAAGTGTTAATATGATTTTACAGGCGCCTATTAATTTAAATACTGACTACGGCGCCAGCTGTCCTAGCGCCGGTCCTGTTTATTTTTTCTATTTTATAAAATATACAGGAATTATGTTTCAAGGCCCCGTAGAATAATTTTAAAAGATTTGGTGCTACGGATTAGATGTCGTCCTTTAGTACGACCACCTGTTAAATATTATATTACCATAAATTGCAGTTTAATTCGCTTAAAGCGAGTTCGGCTAGAATGAAATCCTGGACATAACGAACATTTATGAAGTACATGTTTGGATTTTCATTGCGTACTATATTGTAATTCCCGCTTGCAACGATCGCTGAACCCCGAAACAGCGGACCAAAATTAAATTATTTTTAGCATTTCAAGCTTGCTCGACTGAAATATTTACCATTAAACCATTTTTATAGTAATTCAAATAAAGGACAATTTTTTTTAAATTTCAGGTTTATTCCTTATCGTAAAAAGACATTTTCTTGTAATTGAAATCGTTACGCTAATCATGGGTTTTCTACTTATTATTTCAGTGTAAGTACAAGTTGAACAACCTTTAGGAATGTCTAAGAAACAAAAGAAATAATAAATTATCATTTAAGCACATCAAAGTATTAAAAATTACAAATTGAAAATTATTAGTTTTCAATTGTTTTATAGAAAACAATGTTGAAAGTGTAACAAAAGAAAGTTAATTGTTTATTATTCAAAGTGTATAAGATTGTACATTATATTTTCCGCAAACTGTTGGCATTGTGGTACCATTTATATGGTATACTTTTTATTTAGAGTGTAAATCGTAACAAATTTGCATATAATTTCACAATTTCTTCTTTTTCTTGCCACCACCCTTATGCCCCTGTAGAGCGGCGGATTTGTACCGATTTCACAATTTTAATCAAATTAATTTGACACTTAATAATCGACAATTTTACTTTCGTTTGTTTTAGTTTTAACTGTTTTCTATAAAATAGTTTAGAGATCGTATTTTTCAAATCAACATTTTTTTATATTATAAAGGACTTAAAATTATAATTTATGGTTTTGTGGGGCAGTAGAAAACTACTAAAGTTTTACACTAAAATAGCAAGTACACAAACCAAGATTAACGTATGTGAAAATTAACAATGGATTCCTTACATCAACTTTTTCAATACTACGGCCGGTAGGTAAGCTATTAGAATATTTTATTGTATAAAATGGTTATTTTGAAAATGTATTTCTACTCATAGATGGCAGGGCATTTTAAGTTTTACTTTTAATACTATATTTTCTTTAATTGCTTGGATATTGCCAGCAAACATTCACAGTTTTAAAGGTCTCTTTCAAAGCGAGTTGTATTGTATATTTGATTTCTAGTTTATGTGACACTACCTTTATGAAAAGTGTGAAACGTCTTATAACAGTAAATTAAAGAATATATAGATAGTTGACAATAACCTGATTCTTTAATTATACATTGCGAGGACGGCATTCACATTTCGAAAAAGTGAGAGGAAGTTGTTCTCGTAAGCTGTACTTGAAAGATGATCTTTATTGTATCAGAATACGTTACTTAAGAAAGTTCTGTTTAATATTTGCGTTGCATACCTATGCAGCTCTTGCAGATTTTGTTATATGAAAAATTTGTCGCAGATACAATGATGTATGTAACAATCTTGTATGCGCACAATTAGAAGAAAAGCTAACGCAAAATTCCATAATTCCAAAAATGCACAAAAATGAAAAACCTATATAAATCTTGATTCGAAGCCAAACCGTAACAACAACTAAAAACAAACAACTGTTCTTTATTGCTTCCAAGATATTAATTGCAAACCACTTCTTTAGTGAAACCGCATTCATTGTACTGGCAATAAGTCATTAGTAAAAAAATCTGGCGGTTAGACGGTACAGACAATATATTTTTCGTTTATCCTCGCATGCGCGTCATTAGCCGCTTAAGTGGCACATGCGCGTTTCCACCTGAGGGGTAGAAGACAGTGTTAAATCGCGACGGCGCGGCGCCCTTCTCCCGCGATCCACGCCAGGTTATTGCCTGGCACACCTGACCTTGAGAGGCCAACCCCACCTGACAAGTGCCCCGACTACTAGGCATTATTATGCTAATAGGAAATTAATATATTAATCAAATAATCTAGTGATGCTTGCTAACTACAACACGACAGTTTTCTATATTTTGTTAGCACATCCTGTTCATCGCTTTCCTTGGAAATTTCAAGATGCACAAGATGTAATGCAAGGAAGAGACTAAATGTACAAAAAAATATTTTTTTCTGAAATCCATGATAGTCTTTTAGCTTCTTGAATACTGGTATTAAAGAGAGCATAAGTGCAAGGTGGAAGAAATAGTAATAATTGAACAAAAATGTAACTCACCAGATCTGGTGCCAGAACCGGACAAGAGGAGACACTTTCACTGCCGCAATTTTTAACCGCTTTGGCGAAAATTTTCGGGATAAGTCAGAGAAAAGCGGATAAACTTGAAGAAACTAGCAGATTGGACACTAACTTGACTAACCGTCGACTGGCCAGGTATTCTGATGCCGGCTGCGCTTAGAGGGGAGGGAGGACGCTATAGAAGAATGAAAATAAAAGTAACGTGTGGTAAAAAGTCAGGCGGCCCCAGACCGGTTTGTTGCCTTTGTCAGACATGGCCTCGACGGCCGCGCCGATCATAGCTTATTGTAATTACTGTACCTACATCGTACATCTACGTGCACTTGATTTTTATTGTCAGCAACGCGTCCACGCCTTGCCCGTCTCGTCTTCACGCTTCGTCTGAAAACGCAAATATCTAAGCAGTTTAATGCATTCCCACTCGGCGAAACCGTGTAATTTTGAAAAATTTAACACGCGGCATACTTAAGACGACAGACGCTTGAAAGTTTTCCAACAGGTAGTTCTCTACTACTTCCATTTCGTTTCTTGACATCCTAAAAATAACCCAACGCAAGAATGTTTCCTTCTAAAAGGTGTCTCGAGAGTATCAAATTATTTATGATTTTGAAACCAGAAACGGAATTTAATTGATTTTATACAAATGCTGTTTGATTTAGATTCTGGTGGCGACGATGATGCTATATTTGCATCTATTCATTGACATTCCCGGTGATTTCAATGCTGTTGAAGCTACAAACCCGCATTCCGCCGAACTTCTTACCATATTATAACTTCCTGCACTGATTTATTTATATTGTACGAAGTTATTTTAGCAGCCAATCACACCAATAAAGTTCTTGTTCCTCCAGAAATGTGTATTTGGATAGTTAATGTAGAAATTATCGTTTGCAATTAAAATGATCTACCTCAAATTGCATTAAAAATATACCACGTTTTTGAGCTAGTAGATATAATCGTTAATATATTTTAAAAATCGGTATAAACTTATTTCGAAAATCGGCTGTCAAAAAGACACACATAATACCTAATATTTGTTGAAATTCATGGTTAACTAATAAATAAATGTAATAGTATCAGTAATTTCAACAATTTCTGTATGATTGATTAGGCAATAAATCGTATGAAACCTAAATAACATGATACTTACTATAATATAATACTAGCGATGATTTTAACAGATTTACATGATTTGACACAAAATAAATCAAATAAAATTTACTTATTAATTGGTATAATTTGAACTCAGTAACTAGTAACAATTAACAAGAAGCAAATACAGTTATAATAATAATATTTGTATATAGTATCTATACCAAGTTTATTATATTATAAACTGAAACAATTACGCTTTTTAAACATTAAACGGAAAACCCACTTCTCACCGCATCTTTCAACGATTTTCGTAGACACTAAAAAATGTAATTATCTTCTTATTTTTCTATTAAAAAGATAAATTAATCATGTGTCACATACTACTGGCTACAACTGTGAAAATTTTCTTTTGTAAAGTAAGCTTATTTTAATTTCGAGAATTTGACTCTAGTTACTTTATGATTTTCATAAACATTTACAGCAGAATTTAGAATTAATTGAGTGTGGCTGATTTTCAGTATTTATAATGATAATATTATACAGTTAAGTATAGATACGTATTGTATTAGTATTCAACCTGCAAATACAGTTCAACTCTGTTATAGCGAGACCTTCGAGGCTGCAAGTATTTGATCGATATATCCGTTAAACGTTATATCCAGAAAATGTAAAGAAATATGTATAATGCGAGAAAATACCACGCTTATTGTGAGCCAAAACATATTTTCACACTTAAAAATCGTGAAATAACTATTATCTAATTAAAAAAAGAATATTCCTTCATAGATTCACATACATATGTACATACTAATTATGATATTGTAAATGCTCCTTTAAGTAAGTTGTCCGCCGTTAATTGTTATTATGCTTTAAAAATTAAATCCTAAGGCTGTACCTAAAATGATGTACAGAATTAGATATTTCGTCATAATTACAACTTAATTCAAACTACGTTAATAGTAACAATTCCAGAATATTATCATACATTTTGGTTAAACTTTTATCTCTTTGTACTAGCAAAGACTATACTCCTACCCTAGACAGCTACTAGCATAGGAAAGTTGTCCTCTTGAGTTTTTACATTTTGATAACGGAGACAGGTGGCGCTTGTACTCAAATGCGAAATCTTCAGCACCTTTTACAGTTGCCCAGTGCCTTAGTGGAAGCTAGCGTTAAGCACGTTAATTGTTACACCCACTAGTACGCACCACAGGCGGGCTTACCTAGATCGTTTCGAAGGTATGGAATTAGTCTTTGGCATTAGCAAAGGCTTAGTCAGGAAAGAATCAAGGAAAATAATATTATAAGTACGGCAGAACATTAGTAGCAAAGTCAGTAGGCAGCCAGTTTGTTTGAAATGTTATTGATAAATGCTTAAAATTGACCAAAAAGTGTAATTTGAAGTGAAACATTTCTTTAAATACCTGAAATAACGTGAACAACAAATTCTACTTATTGTTTAGTAAACATGCTATGTATCTTTAGAAATCAGTTAAGCCGTAATCCCGTATCGCTTAATGTGCTTCCATGGAAATGACCCCAACTTTCTTATTTCAAATGGAACAGTCTGAATATTTTTTCTAGTCAAGTGCAGAATGACAGTATCTCTGACAAGAAAATAGACCTTGAAAGTGGACTTTTGTTACACGCTAATAAAAAACATGTAAAGAAGTACAGTAAAAAATCCCACTAGGATCATAAGTTTCACAATTTAAATTACACAAGACAACATTCTACACTTTCGTAGAAAAAACAGTATATAACACACGAAGCTAGGAATAAAAAGCCGTGGACAAAAAAGCCGGGGTATAAAAAATTGTCCAATTTTGACAATTTATAAAAACAAATTAAAATCTTAGAATCGTGGACAAACTTACTCTTTCAGTAAATGCGTATTGTCGCACTATAACACCGATGTTCAGTTCAAAATTCGGAGACCGGTATATTATGGTACCGAATTAAATTCTGAGTACAATGGTGTCAAGATATTTCAATTTCATACATTTATTTATGTTAAAATTTTCTAAATAAATAGAAATAAATAAATAATAACATTGAAAATCTCAGTGTATTCATTTAAATCTAGTAATTTTAACAGGTTTTCATAATTATTTTGACAAGTACAAATTATTACTTCATGGATTATTATAGCGGGGTTTTTGTCTAAATTTTGTTAAAATATTTATTTAAGAGGGACTATCACAGAAAGGTTTTCTTGCCTGTAGACAATTTCCACTTTTCACATCTATCACAGTCTTTATAAGGAAACGAAAACATTTTTAAACTTTTTGTACGATATTTACTATTACCGCACTTTGCATAGACACATTTATTTCCTGACATCTTCGATATAATTTACTGCTGATTGCTAAAGACCACTGTTAAACAGTAAATGCTAATGAGAATTTGGATTTTCAGTATTTATCTGTCGGGAGCACACGAACCCCCTTCCTATTCAAATCCGCGATTTACTTAAATCTAATGATGCTTCATCCTATCTTTATTCAAATTCACTTCAATAAAATTATTATAGACAGGCAAACGGCAATATAAAAAAATGTTGAAATTACCTTCTTTAAATGCAACCCTGTTTTGACTTCTAATATAATAATTAATAGATTTAAAAATTAAACAAGAATGAAATTAAATAGAAAATAATGTAAAATTTATAGGGCGTTGTAAAAGAGGAACCACTAAAATACCGTAGATAATAATCAGTTAAAAACTTAAAAGGTCTAACGTGTGAAATGGGAAAAACAAATCTGATTGATTGGAATTTATTACAATAAATTTAAAAAATGAATTGAATTTAGGTATACCATTATTCCAATTATTGTAAATTTTGGATATTTTATAGCTCTTAGATATTAGAATGTTACAGTGCAAAAAATATTTGATAATAAATGTTGTGAAAATGGTGGGCTTCCAAAGTTTTTGAAAATATCAAAAAAATATTTTTCGAAAAAGGCTCTAAGCGTTTTGATTAAAATGTTGTGAGTAGTTACAAGCCACCAAGGTCTATAGCATAATTATGTTAATCTGATTGGCGAAATTATTCTGTGACGCCTTGTACGAATTTTTGAAAAGTTGATGGTTAAGCCTCTTTACTCAAATACCATAAACTTTAAACGGTTTGATAGCAGTAAGATGACAGTAAAATAATTATCATGCAAAAAAAGATTCAAAGCTTAATCTATATTTGAATATTATACGACTTCTAATTTTCTTTGCAGCAATCCGGCCAGCCAACAT
>JABXWE010017554.1:0-31019 GCA_014611495.1 Limonius californicus
TTACTATAACCTCTTATAATTTAATTACATTTACACTAAATATCTCGTATCTCTTTTTATATTTGACGTAATTTATGCATTTTTGCACTTCATAATCTAGGAATTATTTGATAACATAATTTATCTCATTTTTAAAATTTAAGTTAAGACGTACATTTTTCTAAAACGTTATAAAATCAGGTAAACTATTAAATATTTCTCTGTGAGAAAGTTCATGGGGTTGTTTGAAGTCTTTCTTTAGGTAATTTCTCTTAATAATTTTTACCATATTTGTATCAAATCAAAGAAATTTAATAAATAGTTATCGTTTATCATAGCGGAATAAATATAATTAACATTTTTGAGTCCATTAGGATCTATGTAACACCAGTCTGTATATGTTGGATAACATTTTTTGCTATAATGTAACCACCCCGTTTAGTTTCATGATATTGTGTTTTACACAATTTAGGAGGGGGGGATTTATTTAAAGAAGCATTAACACGTTTAAAAACTCGAAATGGTTTATTTTACCACAAATACCTATAAGGGTAAATTGGGTTATTGGGTTAATACTAGAAGTTGGAAAAATTATATATATATACATATATGTCGAACAGATAAGTTTTGTTAACAAATTATTGTTTATTTACAGTTTACGAAAGATTATACCGGGTGCCACGGAAGTGGACATTTTGTACACCACTAAAGTTTGGGTCCGGAAGTCTGCAGAAAGACTCAAGAAGTCTTTGTAAAAATTCTGGTATATGATATGTTAATAATTTATTGTATTTAAAATAGTTTTATGATAATAAATAGCAATTTTTGTACACGCATTTTTATTTAAATATTCTGAAAGAAATTTTACCTTCTTGAAATGCTACAATGGACATTATTTTTGAGTATGTCGAGGAGGTGCCCAAATTATGATTTTCAAGGTTAACTTTTGGACATCTTCTAAGGTTAACCAAAAGATGACTTTTGAGGTTAGCCTTTGAATATCTTTTATGGTTAACCAAAGGATGACTTTCAAGGTTAGCCTTCGGACATCTTTTATCGTTAACTTTTTACCGACTTTATGAATGCCTTAGGGTCGCCCTATGGTTAACTAATTTGTGACATAGTTAACCTACAGGATATCTTTTGATTAACTATTGGTGACCTTGTATTTTTGAGAGGTTAACTTTTAGATATCTTTTGGGTAACTTTGGTTATGTGGGTAGTGTTTTCCTGATGTAAACCATAGAACAAATTTGCATTTAAACAACTATTAAAAAAAAGTGAACATGTAATAGAGCGATGTAACGAATATGCCCACAAAGAAATGTAACTGTTACTTGATATTGACTGAGTAACAAAACGTGCACTTTATATACAAACTGTTTCGCAAATCAAGAAATCAACTAATTAAATAACTGCAAATGTATCAGGTAGAGCAAGTTGTTTACGTAACTTAATGTTTGTAAATAATCACAAGTACGTGATTTCAAGAATGAAATATAGTTGTTTCGCTAGATTTCGTTAGTTACGTACCATGCTGTTTCGTTATAGTTACGTTAATGCAACTTCTGTTTAAGTTGTCAAAAAAAAGACCGAATAGGTGTAACTTCAGAGAGCTGTTTTCGGATCATTGTTTTCGTAAAATTATCCCTTCGGTGGAATTCTTAAACCTGAATAGTGTGTTAAATGAAATAATTGTAGTAAACTATTCGCTCTTTTTGTTTTTTATATAACTCATCAATTCATATAATAGGATACACATCAATCTGAACTTGATTTAGTCCAGCTTCAAAATCGGAATGTATTGTTTGTATCTGATTGGTCTCAAACTACAGAATATCCGCAACATAATGCCGGATATTGAAATAATATCAGAAAAATAATAACAAAAATAGTAATTGATAACTTAAGATCTATAGTTGCTACTATGGATTTGTAAGCGTCCCTTACACACTAACCATTCATACAACATGCACCCTAAACTTAACAAAATGAAATACAGTCGCCTCAGCCGGGATTCAAACACGCGGCCGATCGGCCGCATTTCACTGTGATCTCGAGTGACAGCGCGTATTCACACTGCACTATCGGCGTCCCCGACACACTTCCAACCTGTAAGTCAATTCATGCCTTGTGTTCCGCAACATTTCAGCTGATACTGATTCTATGGCAGTTCTGATTTTATTATGTAGATCGTCTAGTAACCGAGGTTTATAGACATAGACGGAGTCTTTGGCATATCCCCGCATAAAACAATCCGAAGAAGTCAAATCTGGAGAATGAGGAGGCCAAGGAATCGGTCATGATCTTGCTAACAACCTTCCTGGAAAATGGTTGACTAGACTCTCTCGTACAATTATTTTGAAGTACGGAGGTGACCCATCTATCTGAAATACGATACCATGATCGTCTGCAAGCTGAGGAATGGCGTAATTTTCTAAAATAACCAAAAATACGCTATTGTTTATGGTAGGTTCTGCAAAGACTTTGACTTTTGACTTTGTTTGACTGGCTTCTGAAAAATACAGAATGGGTTATTGGGGGGGGGGGCACACTACCTTAATTTGTGGAAGCAGCAGGACCTTGGACCGTGTAAGGAGTGAGGCGTTTATCATTGGAAAAGACTCACGATGTCCTGGGCGCAGCTGGATGGGTTGGGCTACTTTCTGGGCAACGGTGATTAGCCTGGAAAAATCAAACTTGTTAATTAATGCCAGCAGGGCGTTAAAGCTCCCGAAGGAATCTTGAGTAGGAGCGGTGGTGGGATTGGGAGCGATAGGTAGGATAGCGGGCCTATCGGAGGCGACTGGTTGACTGGGGGCAGCGGATCTTACTTCAATCTGTTGGGCGGTGGTGGTGACTGCCGTGGCGGTCTTGCATCACTCTGGCATACGTTTGTCCCGGGCGGGGAGTGGCTGGCTTCGGGTACGCTGGGCATCCTTTGAAATTGGCTGGGTGGGGTATGGTGGCCTTCACTGCACTTTACGCACGTGGGGGCGGCGTTGCAACAGCGTCGCGAGTGCCCGAATCTCTGGCAGCGGTGGCACTGCCCAATGGAAGTTTTCTTTCTTGCAGTTTCGACAGAAAATCTAAGCGACATGACGGACTTCAGTTCGACAACTTTCTTCGCTCTTTAATCGTTCCGGAGTTCTACGAAAACCAAGGGCATTGGCTTTCTTTAGGCGCCGCGCTGCATTCTGCGGACCGAGAGAACTGGGAGGCCTTGAAAAGCCAGATCTTCTTTGATCTCATCACCCCGGACGGATTAGTCGATTTTCTTGGTGGTCAGAAGCTTCAAGATTCCACGAAAGTTGTACACGATGGCGGGCTGGATGCTGATGCCATCCTGGATATTATTCGCCTTCGTGAAGGCGAGCTTGAGGCGGGCGAACTCCTTGGACAAGCTGGGCCATTTATTCTTTTCTCGAAGGACAACAGGGGAGACGTGGCTCGTTCTTTCTTCCGTGACCTGTGGAAGAGGAGAGAATAGGTTAGTGGTTGTTAAAACGGGGGCGGTTTCGGCTTCTTCGTCGTGAGGCCTCTTCACTGCGCGCTTGCCGGGCACAAGGGCGAAATCATCGTCGGCGTCCATGAGTGTGTCGCTAGGGGCGGAGGTGGATAAACTCTGTTTTCCCTGGATGGGCGTAGGAGCGGTAGTGGACTTGGTGTTGGCAGTGGTGGCTGCCTGGAGAGCTGGAGCATCGTTGCGGGGGCGTCCTGGATGCTGGCGTCGATATCTTGTTATGTTCTTTTAAAATTTGCCGCTCTATATGAATTAATTTCTTAATTTGATTGGCGCTCTATAGGAATTAAAAACGTTATTCTAATCGAAGCTTTACGTTGAATACAGTTTTGGTTATTTTGCGTCTTTCTAAGATTGAGTTATGTTGACAATTCCCTTTTGTAAGGCTTAAATTGCCGAATATTACTTTTCTCGCGCCCTGACCTTAGACGCTTCTGAGAATCAACGTGCCGAATCATTTAACAACATTTTATGAAATTTCGTAATGTGGTGCAATTTCTTTTGGGGGAAATGCAGCTCCATGTCGCGTTAAGTATTCAGTCAGCCTTCCACCTTCAATGACTCCTGTCTCCCGTACGGGGGCCGTTACAAAAGTCAGCCTTACATCCTGAATGACTCCGCATCTTCGAAAATTCCATCAATTTGGGGGCCGTAATTAAGTGCTGCAGGGGCGGCTTTTGGGTTTTTTTTTGAGGGGTGTCCGTTATGTATGAGTTTTTTCTCGCTGTTTTACAAAGGGGTACAAACAGACCATCGACTGCTGTCGGATTTAAAGAAAACACACTGGATTCAATCCCGGTAAAGGCAATTCTTTGTGAATTAGCCGATCGCCTTTGGCGGATTAATTTTCAAAACCAGCTCTTGTCTCTCTGCTGCTACAGTCGGTGCGAAGAGCGCATCAAAGTTCCGGGCCCTTGGTGTTGACTCCATTCAACCCAGTCTTCCGTACCTATGGATTTTTGTCATCTTGTGAATTAAATTGTGCGGACCGCTCCTAGAATCGTTCAAGGTAAAAATCTAGTTTTTGTGTTGTGAGAAAGAAACCTTTTTTTTCGCGTTAACTTGCAAACTTCAAATTTTGCCTTCCTGTAACTAGAAAAACGACCTTCAGTTGCCGTTTGTGGTGTTTGCTGTTAATTATAAAGTTAAGAAATTATGTCCTGTTTTATTCTTGTAAACTTCGGCGTCCCTGGGTACGTAGCTGTATGAAAAACGTACATATCGTTGCCCCAGCGGCGGCGAGTTTTTTTTGAACTTTTTAAAAGTAAAAATATGTAATCCAGGATCATACAGTTATCATTTGTTGTCATTTTCTTGTACTGTCATTTTTAACAGTTTAATTATATGTGTGTCAAAAATTTACTGCCTCTTATTATTGTGTCTTTTGTACTTGTTTGTGTATGAATTTTGCAATCTTCATATATATATGAGGAGGCACAATAAAGGTGAGTTCCATTCCCGTAAGCTGTTGGCCTACAATCAGCTGTATTTGGGAGGTGGCGCCCAATAATTTTGACCCACTCTGGTACACAACTAGGAAGATTTCCTCCCGTAAGCGATTTCCGCGAACCCCCCCCCCCTACTCCTCTGAGCTAAGCTGCAGGCCTTTTTCCACCTATCCGGTTACGGGTCGACGGAAAAGCTCGTTTGGCCCGTAACAATCTTCGTGCTGAAACACAAGTAAGACTTGGCGGAGGTTCTCCAGATTAAAACTCTTCATAACAGCTAATACAGCTAATATTTCCTTTATGCTAATGCCAGCCGTGTCGTAGACAGTGCGAAGCAAGAGCGTGAAGGTTTAGCTTTGAAAAAAGCTAGGATGTTCTTTAAGTAAAGCAGTCGACTGCTCTGGACGACTGCTGGGCTGCTTCTAATAATCAATCAATTGGCCTCTGCAAAGAAACATGGCCCTATGACTTTTATACTGGTAAGGGCACAACACACATTGTGTTTTCTATTGAATTGTTGCCATTTTTTAGAACTGTCATATTTTAAATAACAGCGAACAAACACACGTTACAACTACAAAATATTTGAAGAAAAATTCAAGACAACCTCAATTGTATGATAATAAAATAAAAAAATATCTGCCTCATACTTTCGTTTGAAATACTGGCTGTTTTTTTATGGAAACCCTGTATTTACAAATAACAAGCAAGTCCTATGGTTACAAATTCTAAATTTTCAAATGGCAATGATTGTGATTGCACAAAAATTGGAACTATTCGACGTCGATACGTTTTAAAGTTACTTAAAGTTGTCTAGAATGGCATTGTATTGTATTGTGTAATAATTCTTGAATCGATTTGGAAGAGGAAGCAGCAATTTCAGTCACATTTTTGAAATTTTTAAATAAAGTTTTCAATGGAATACCAAATCGATCTTTTCAATCCATACCAGGTAAATCAGATGCAAAATTTGAATCGACTATTAATAATTTCATATTTTTTAATTAGATATTGATTACCCTTCAACCAATGCCGTTTGATTGGCACCTCGCGGTTACCCTAAACGTCATCATAAGTTACCAAGCCTGTGTACCTTACGACATACTTTCTATTTTTTCTGGTATTTTTACCTGTTATTGCCTTGTAACTAAGGTCACGTCTTAGGAAATCTGTCGAATGCTCAGAGAAAACGATGTCTCTTCTTGCTGGATGCATATACTCGATTATGTATTTCTTATGCATACTCTCAGTAGAATTCGAATCGCAGGCGGTGGCTGACATACAAAGTGTTTAAAAGTGGCGCGAGTAAACGCACAATTTAAAAAAAACGTGAAGAATTACATTTTGCAAATAACTAAAGCCAATTTTGTAATGTATTCGTTTATTTTCATTAATTGTAGTTCGGTAACTAATTGAAATATAAATATTTATTTTTGGTTTTTGGTTAGTAAACAACAATTGCACAATGCAAGAGAACAATAACCGCAACCTTAAGCAACGTAATTTACTTAAAGTGAAGAAGATATTAGAGGTAATTGCTAGTATTGTTACGTGTGTCATGTAATTGCAATACGTGCTTAATTATTGCAGAAATTAAAAAGCGAGGATGAGTCTGATGCTAGCGAATCCATTCAAGAAGTGAACTACACACTTAATAAAATTGTGGAAAATTCAGAGGGAAATGATTCGATTCTGCTAAAAATACAAAATATTCAGGACAAAATGACTGACAGAATGTAAGATAAATCTTTTTTTAACTCTTATACCAATTAAATAGCTAATTTTTCTTGTTTTGTCAGAGGAAAAACTAATGGGGAGCTCCCTGAAAGATATTTCGCGAAGAGAAACTCGCTTTTAACTGATTTAGCAGAGATACCGCATTTGCGTACTGTGCGTAGCGTCTTCGTAGTGGTTTTAATTTGCCTTCTTGTGAATGCGGCAACTAAAGATTTGATTAAGAAGGGAAAGTGAGTATCACATCTGACGCATGTCTCAATTATATTCCAAAATGTATGTGTGTTAAATGTCCATAAAGGTTATGATTTTATGGGATTATATAATATTTAAATATGTCACAAATTAACTTTCTCTGGTCGTGTTTTTATTGGTTATCGGGATTTTAAACGGGAAAGTTTGTCATGAAAATAATCAGTTTAAGCTCAGCGGAATTATAAATCACATGTTTTTCGCTAATTAAATTTTACAGATTGTAGGACCTTTGAAATTAAATCAAATTCTTTTTCTTAAACATTCCTAATTAAAAACTCAGTTACGTAACTTTTAATTAGTTAAAAAAAAGGGTGCTAAAATTCACCAAAACTGTACAGATTGGTTTCAAATCTAGGGCAACTCGATTTACTTATTATTAGTTACAGAGATAAGAAAATTTAGCCATTTTTGAAAATTTGAGGTTAATGTCCGTTTATGCTAATCGAAAACAAATATAAACTTTCTACAAATTAGTTTTTAGCAGTGAGGCAATTAGGAAAGATAGTATTTTTTAAATTACGCCCTTTTATTTACAAAGTAGAAACAAACTCATTAACATTTTCTACAGGTTTCATTGGCAAACAAGTAAACTGCTATTGCTTCTGACATGACGTTCATGACCTAAAAATATATCGTAAGTGTCAGAAGGTTAACAAATCGTATTGCATTCAGTAATAATACTGTTGTTAGTTATAAATTATTATTAATTTCAGTGGGTTAGGCTAGTCTGACAGGACACAGAATTTTGTACAGCATTCTGTAAAATATGTATGACACGGACCAGAATTTTGTACAAAATTCATGTCTGAGCATGCGCTAATAGGTCAAAATTACGATGACATTTATAAGAATATACTGTCAATTGAGTAGGAGGCGCTTTTATTCAAGTTATATATCAGCGACCCCATTACACACTAACACACTAAAAAATGGCTTAAAGAAAAATGTTTCCGTATTTATTATATAAAGACTCAATATACGTATGTGTACATAATATGAGCATCCCTCAATTATCAAAAACATTACAACGCAATAATCCTTTTTCGACTTTTATATACAGGGCGAATCTGCTAAGACGGATCAGTTTGATATCTCGGTTATTGGAAATATTAGGAAAAATACTTTTAGAAAGGTTGTAACAGACAGTGCTCCTTATATACTTATCCAGCCACTATCAAAAATATATCTTAGTTATTCCGATGAGATTAAATAATTTTTAGAAATTGCTTAATAACTTATTAAAAAAATATTTTAATTCTTGGTGTTGATCATTGATTTAAATATTTCTGCAAGATTCATTAAAAAAAATCGTTAGTTTAAGAGTTCTCTTAAATATTCAGTAAATATTTAGAATTTGGTCTGTTAGTTCAAATTAATGCAGTATTAACGTAAAATGTAAAGTAAAACAAAAATACCTCGACCTGGAATCATGTACCAAGAAACGGAGTTGTGCCGATGCTGTCTTCCCAGATACTTTTAAATATAACATTTCGCATTTACAAATTAGTTTGTATAATCTGTTATCGATTGCTGTCATTAGAACCATAATTTACTTAGTTTAAATTATTTCTTTAAATAATAAGGAACCCAAATCGGGGAGTATTACTACTATATGAAATAATGACATCACGCAACGAGGAATGTTTAAATAGGCTGTTCTGACGACACGCCATGGTATCGCGCTGAACACACCGCTTCGATTCTTGAGCGGCGCCATTGTTTTAACACTATTAGTAGTAAATATGGCATATTTGGTATCAACAAATAAAATAAAACTAAATTAGCAAAGGAACTGTCAATATCTCTAACATTAACAAAAAATTAAAGTTAAATCAAAAAAATTAAATAAAAATTGTCCTCGTCCGAGAATTGAACCCGTGTTTTTCGCGTTACAACCTGGCCTTGCAACACGTCAGTCCATTTAGCCACTTTGTTGGGCAGCGTTATTAGTATATATATTAGTGGTATTGTGAATTGGGCACTTTATGTATTTTACAAGTTTAAAATAAACAAATTGACGCCCTTATGACTGCAGTCGATAACAGTTTACACAAATTAATTTGTACATGCGAAATGCCACATCTGGGAAGATGTATGCTAGATGAAGCATCCGAATTTTAAAAAATAGATCGACGCAGAAATCAATGTTTCAAGCAATGATCATAACAACAATTTTATTTTTAAAAAAATAATTGTTTTTGCAGTTTCTAAGACTTATTTAACCTTAAGCCCGAAGAGATAACTCTTCGGGCTTAGACGGCGTCGTCGTAGAATTGATTGATGCTGACCTTTCGCTAACCGTTGCAGGTTGAGTTACTAAAGGTTTGATAATGCTACCTGCAACGGTGCGACGTAACACTCTGAAACTGCACATTATTTAACCTAATTGGAATATCCAAAAAATACGTTTGATAGTGCCTATGCACAGCGGGTACTGTCTATTACAATATATTCTAAAATATTTTTTTAATATTTCAAATAATCGAGGCTGATTCGTCTTAACAAACTATAGTTATACAGGGTGTTAATGAATTCTAGGAACAAACTTCTTGGGCTTAAAGTATACCTACATGCAAAACAAACATTTTTTGTTAATAAATGTATGGTCAAAAGTGTTTGCTTTCAGGAATAGATCAATAGATCAAAGATTCTTTAAGAAGCGCCTACATGTAGGCAACTCAATTTACTACCAACTATTTGTTTCCATAACGACGGAAATTAATACAGGATAAATAAAGCCAGTGTGTTAATGAATACATGTAACATGTAGGGCTTGTAAAACCCAACAAAGCAAACAACTTTTGTTAATAAATTTGTGGTCAAAAGTGTTTCCTTTAGAAAATAGAGGGCTTTATTTATGCTGTATTAATTTCCGTCGTTATGGAAACAAATAGTAGGTAGTAAATCGAGTTGCCTACATTTAGGCGCTTCTTAAAGAATCTTTGAGAAGCTCTATTCCTGAAAGGAAAAACTTTTGACCATACATTTATTAACAAAAAATGTTTGTTTTTTTTTGTATACTTTAAGCCCTAGAAGTTTGTCCCTGCAATTCATTAATACTCTGTATACTAGTATATACTTATCGTTCTAGCCTTAAGCAGAGATATTAATAAATCTGTAATTACCGTTTATTTTTAATTGTGCATACAATACAGCTCCTTTGCGATAGTGCCGCATTAGAGAACTTGAATAAAACTTTAAACTGTTATTAAACACTTCTGTAAATCATTTAAAAATGTTCTTTAAGAAGCCCTCACACCAATGGCGTTTAAACACACTTCTGGAATATCTATTAGCTATTAAACTTGTTAATATACTTTAAATTTAAATTTGCAACATCCAAACCATTTTTGCACATCAAAATATTTTTATGATGGCATATATCAAAACTAAAATATCGTGTTTACATTTTATTCCAAATGAATCTGGTTATACAACACGTTTAACATCAACTTTCATGAAGAATATTTTTAAATAAAATATTTCTCCATCTTCTTTGGTAATTGCTTTGCACCCTAAGGCCCTCGATTAATTTCTGGTATTCCTCTCTATTTAGCTCTAATGTTTTTAATTCCTCGATATTCTCTCTTCTCTGTTTTTGATGGTGTCCATTGGCTTGTTCGGCTTCTCCTCCTTATCCTCTTACTTCCACTATCATCTTTGGCAGTCTCTCTTCTTTCATTCGGACCATGTGCTGTTATGTTCGTTTGCGTTTCGCCGCTTAACCTTTGCAAGTTCCCATCTGTGCCGTTTGACGTACTTGTGTAAGTCTGGATATGCCGACAAAGGCAGTTCTTGGAACTCTTCGCTTGCAGATTCGCCGGAAGGCACACGTGCAAGAAGATTGTTCTAGAACAATTTCGATGGGTGAGAGTGTTTGCGGCAGAGAGAAGTCAGTGAACCCTAGACTCTGGGAGTGAACGGAAGTGATCGGGTTGTTGGCTGCTTGCTTCTGCTAAATGAATTTATCGTTTTGCTTTTTTGCCTTAGGAAAAAGAAACTTCGACTTGTGTCGGATTAAAAATATTAGCAGTGTGTCAGCTTTTTGTAAAGACAATCCAGTGAATTTTTTCTCTCGACATGTGTCGGGATAGAAGCTTTCAACCTCGTGACAGTCTCCTGTAAGCCGTTGCAAGTAATCGTCCTGTGCAGCGGCGGAGATTTTAGCATTTGAAGTTCCCGTCTCTCTTTTCTTTCTGCCAAAGAAAGTCCTGGCCCATAGCGTTGTGTCGTGATCCAGTCTTCAGGGGCGTCCCTGCGAATTTTTCCTGCTTCCCGAAGAACCTAGGACCACCCCAATTGTGCCTCTCTCTACTCCGTACCGAAGATAAAACTAAGGTAAAACTTGCCAATGTACTGTACAATGTTTGTTTTTCCCTGTTACTAAGACTAAGAAATAGAACAGTTTAATTTCCCATTTATTTGCATTGTTCCTTTGGTATATTATTGTTCTATTTATTGAGTGCAGCTTGAAATTTCGTAAGATTGTTCGCCATCAACACGATGTCGCCTACGAACACAAGTTTTCAGGGACGTTTCGGCATAATGCAACGTTTCCTTACCTGGTTACCATAATTAGTAGCGTGGTGCACAAATGCGTGTACTTGTCAGACAGTATTCAAAGTTAAGCAACGATCGGCGTAGTTACCACTTGGATGGGTGACTGGAAACCTTCGCTCGCATGTTGCTATCCTGGTACCTCGTATTTCTTATAGTGGGTAGTGCGCTATGGCACTAATTACCTGAAATAGGGCTAAAGTGGCAGCCTGGAGCAGAATCGTACCTTTGGATATCTCCGCGAAACAATTCCCATACGCACTTTACTTTATTGCAATTAGGTCTGCGAAGAATATAAAAAGTGAAGTTGTTGTTTTGGTTGAGCGAGATCTAGGACGCGGTTTTCCAAACATCTCGTCAAACTGGATATTCTGCGCGCGAAACTATATTAGTTTATAATTCATTAACTATATTTGAGAAGTAACGTTTGCAAGGACGTTTATTTAACGATCAGTTCAATGCATTTATGACAATTTCTGCAGGTTTTCTATAAAACTGCAACAACATAACACATTATTTTCTTCTGTTTAGAATTACATTAGGATTCGAACAGATTCTAGAAGGATTTAAAAACTTTCACATGGCATTATTAATATGGATCTGTATGCTCCTCTCGACTGCTGGAGTTTATGGAGCGTTTCTGATTTGGAGTACTTTTCGAGCTAGGATGTTCAATAAACTTCGCTGTAAGTATATACGGTATCTTAAATGAGAATATTGCGCTAGCGTGGTCCAGTGGTTAGAGCACTGGGCTCCGGTGCGGAAGGTCGGGAATGCCAATCCCCGACTCGATGCCTACCCAGTCGCTATAAATAATTGGGTGCCTGCGTTCGAATGAAGAAGGGGTAATAATGCGGTCGGCTAATGCGTGATGCTCACCACATCACCTTGTGTCATGAATTTGGTACCCGACGAACGGGTGTGAAAGCAAGGATACGGAAGCTCTGACCTTCCACCTTGCACGCCAAACTCCTTCATGGGATGTCGAGCCATACCATTATTATTATAAGAATATTGCTTAAATACAAGTACTATGCAGAAGCAATCGCTAAGGTATTTAACGGGCTTTTTTGCAGCTGCCAATTTAAAACTATGGGACGTCTTTTGGATATCGTCTTTATTTATTTACTACGTGGGATTTTTTTACTTCACTATAACTTCCATTATTGCAAATTCCCTACAAATTATGGTCTCGAAGATAATCATATCAGAGATGGTGAGGTAGAAACAGAAAATTTTATTCTTGCAATATTTTATTTACTTATTTTTAGATAAGAATGTTCATGAAAACTTATGCATTTGTACGAAGTAACACGCCAAGAGCTCTAAAATTTAAGATACGTGATGAGAATCAAGTACTCTGTCCGAGTTTTTACAAGTTTTTGTATTTTTCGTGTGCACCTACTCTGATTTACAAAGACAACTATCCACGGTAAGAAAAAAAAACTTATATTTAATTAAAACGCTATTTAGTCAGTCGTAACTTTGATAAACTATAAAAACACATGGGCGGTTAATAGTGGTCCAAATGTTCCGGTCTACTATATAACGACGAAAAGTTTCATTTAACACATACAGGGAGATTTTAAAATATATGCAATAGATTCAATGTATGTAACGAAATCTTTAGAATTTAGCATTAACATTTTGAATGTACGGAAGTAGTTGGGAACTGTTTCCTTTCCAAACATTTGCCATTAAAGCAGAAACTTGAATTCTCTGTCTTGTGCACATCCTCACTTGCTCACGAAAGGTGTGAAAGAAATAGCACATTGATACCATTTTCAGTATTTAATACTGCTTTCGGCTAAAAAAAACGATTCTCTAGAAATGTTCTTAGTTACAATATACAGGCTGATTCAACTTTCAGGCCACAGACCACTGATGAAAGAGTTTTTGCTATCAAAGCATGTGCAAATAATTTATCGGTACTGTTAGAATTTTCCGGAGAAAATTGGAAGTAGGGAAAAACGGAAGTATTTTGAAGCATATGTCATGTTTGGTATCGTACGATAGGAATTTTTAAAATACTTCTTTTCAATTGGAAAATATTTTTGATAACTCTCACGGTTTTGGGAATAATTTATACAGACACCTGCCATTTAATTGTTCTTATCTTTAGAATTTGTTGTTGAGTTATTCTGATCCTTACAATTTTTTTGTTATTCCGATTTCCATATCTTGTGATTTGTTTTTGTTCAAGTTTTATTCTTTATTCTTGGTTTTCCAAAATACCTTGGATTTTCTAAGCAAAAATGATTTCATATGCTGATGCACTGGGCGAATGCAGCCAACTTTTAGGGCTGCTGGAAGTCTTTATGTTAGAAGGTACCCACAACCTGTATATCCTTCTCGCAAAGTTTTCCAACGGATAGCTAATCGTGTACGAACAACTGGTCGTGCAATAAAAATAGCAATCAACTAATTAGGAAACCCACTGAAATGAAAGAGAAGTGGACATCCTCGCTGCTGTTGCTGTAAATCCCGACGATTCCATTAGAGAAATATCCTAGATTCAGACTGCGATGCGACTAATGGCTTATTCTGAAATCTGCAGGTTTCCATCATATCATATCAACCTTTACCAACATGTTACGTGCCAAACGGCCTACAGCTTAGCTCAGAGGAGTAGGGGGGTTTGCGGATATCGTTTACGGGAGGAAATCTTCCTGGTTGTGTACAGAGTAGGTCAAAATTAGCGGGCGCCACCTTCCAAATCACAGCTGATTGCAGGTTCTCGTGGATCTCACCTTTATTGTGCCTCCCTCCTGTTTAGAAAGCTTGCAAAATTCATGCACACGCAAATAAAAAATACACAATAATAAAAAGAGGCAGGAAATTTTAAAACACATATAATTAAATTGTTGGAAATGACAGAAGTACAAAAGAATGACAGCAAATGGTGATTTTATAGTTCCGTATTACAAATTTTTAATTTGAACGTTCAAGGGGAGAATTCGACGTCGCTGGCAGTCGTTATTTACATTCTTCAAACAACTACTTGGCCAGTGGCGTCGGAATTTACAAGAATCACACAATACAACAAAATTTACTTTTTACAATTAGTAATACGACAAAGGGCAATCGGCGACTGAAGGTCGTTTCTTGTTACATAAAAAAAGGGTTCAGTCACTTGGAAATTTACAAGTTAGCGCGAAAAAGGTTTCTTCCTCTTTTTTTGTCACCATTCAAAAAAACTATGTCCTTTACCTTGAATTCCGGTGAAGGCAGGCACAATTCTGGGGGTTGTTTTCCAGATGCAGGTACAGTCTGGGGTACTTTCAGGTCCGGGAAAAAAAAGGTAGACGACTTCTTCAGAAAACTGCGAGACGAAACTTCCGTTGGTACGCCCCTGGGAATTAGTTTACTTCCAGTAGGGGGTCAAACGATTGGAACAACGAAGCACAACATTCACGGGTTCAATTCCCTTATATCCAAATGAATCGAAAGAACAATTACACTTAATTGTTCTATATCCAGGCTAACACTGCTAATATGTATTCAGATCCGACTTCGTCGAGATTCTCTTTTTGCCCAAGGCAAAACTATAATACGGTAAAACTCGATATAGCAGAGGAACCGCGAAGAGACCCGTTATCAGGAAAAAAAGGACGTCGTTTCGTTTCAAGAGTCTAGCGCCTACTGCAGTACTTAATTTCTTAACGGCCCCCCGTTAGAGCGGAGTCGGCGAAAATGGAAGTCTGACTGAAGATCCAAATGCAGCGCGAACATGCGTCAGTCAAAAATAGTACACCACATGGAGAAATATGATGAAATAGTTCTGGAAAGATCTGAAACGTAAATTCGCAGAAAGTGTCCAGGGTCAGGTGCAGACAAAACATGAATCGGCAATTTCGGCTTACAAAGAGAAACTTCAAGGCTTTGCGGAATTGGCCTCCATAACTCAATCTTAAAGAAAAATAACGAAAACTGTAATTGACATAAGAAGATGGCAATTAAAATAGAGTTTTCCTATGAAGCGGCAATTAAAGTATGACTCTAATCCAGACAGAGCGGCACAATTTAAATGAACATAACAACAACTAAGCGATAATGATTTATATAATCATGTGGTTTACTTCAATATGTTCTTCGTGAACTATTAGAAGATATTCCAACGAGAACCTCCATCTGGTTGCAACAAGACGGCTGCCCAGCGTATTTTTCGGTTGTTGCTTGATGTTCAGTAGAACAAATGCTTCGCCACGTGCTTAAACGGAATTGCGACACATAAACGACGGCACGCCCTAGCCCCTTCCCCAGAGGAGGAGGGCGGGGTTCCTTTTGTAAACTACACCGCGCTTAAATCTGATCAAATTTGAGATAAAGTCGTAATAAATGAAGGCGCCAACGGAAATATCACTAGATCCGGCACTGCTCAAGCTCCACGTGACTTTGAACGTCCAATCCGAAGGTTATGCGTGATAGAACTTATCTTTTCACGCAATTCTTCCTAATACAAAATGTTACTTTATGAGCCCCGTAAACAAAGGGGCGCAACAATCACTCTCAGCTGCCCTTACAGGAATCTTCACATTACTTTTAACAGAGATCAAAATAGAATAGAGTTGAGTTTAACAAGGCATTTAAATAAATTAAAGATTATAATTTGGTAACAAACAAAGATAAACATTATTTACAAAAAACAATCACATTTTGAAACGACCAATCTTAATATTAAACAAGTTCACACACAGGTAAACCCAAAACAATTAAATGTAAGTTAATAATACCTGAAAAAAGATCTACAAAAAGACCTTGTGCACGCAGTGTTTCCTTATATCGCTAAAAAATCTTATAATAAAACATACGAAATATAAACTAATTCCACGTCATTTCACAATGAACGGCGTACCACCTTCGGTAAACTAAATGGAACAGCTGATGTGCAGCTAATAAAGATTTTGTAAATTTATCTTTTTCGATGATAAATTGTCCCTTCGGGGGTGTGTAAAGCTTGAGTCGGTCCCTGGGTGCAGTGTTGGGGTTTTTACAGTTGCTTCTCTGGACACCGCTTGCTTTTGGCAGATTTTTAATATTGTGTCATACGACGAAATTTCCCCAATCGGGACTTTAAGCGATATTTTCGACGTTTTTCGGAAACCGAATATTCCCTTTTTTCGGACGTACCGTAAATGGTACCACAGAAAGCGAAAGTAATTACCTATTGGTAAATTAGACGGATTCAGATACCCGAGGGTAATTTCAAATCTGCGTAACACTCAGGTCGACAGCTAGAGCCTGACTTCCGTCTTTTCCCCGCACTTAACAGTGTGAAGACTTGGATTAATGCTGCGTTTGCAGAAAGATACATAAACGAGCGCATACAGGGTGCGTTCCATAAAAGCGGCCGAACGTCACAGCTTCCCAGAATATGTCCTGTGGCATGGCCCCCTTGTTCTCCCGATCTAACGCCGTTGTACTTCTTCTTGTGGGGACGATTTAAAGATCCCGTCTACCAATAACGCTTCCCACAAGGACTGAGACAATACAAAGAGTTGAAAGTGCTTATGGTTCATCTTACCCAAAGTAGTCTTTCGAGCAACTTCTGGAGCTGCGAGAATACCATGGACTTGTTTAAATGGAAGGGGTAGACGTTTTGAACGTCTTTAACCATGAAAACATAAGAAAGTAAATTACTGTTTACTTCTTTCCTTTTTTAAATTATTCCCTCAACAATAACTGTCAAACAACTTTTTAAATAAAGATAAACTTTTTTTTTAAATCCCTCTCCAATGATTCGAAATATGACCTATGCTTCCATTTGAAATTTCAAATTTATTTCCGGGTTTCTCCAGAAAACAGTTTTGGGGTTTTCAAGGTATAAATAAAACACAGCCGGCTTTTATTTGTGATGGAATATACGGGGTATAAATATTTGCATTCCATTATACTTTGTACTTAGCAGAAACTTATTTATTTCCAATTTTTCTGAATTCCTAGTTTTTTGTTTCTTATTTTAAACTGCCCTGTATATTTTTACATTTTCCGACTCGACATACAATTTATTTAAAACTTAAGCACATAATCCGTATTTGCGCCTTTATTAAACAAAAGGTTAATGCGTTCTCATTACCAACGTTGTATAAAGCAACTTTCACATTTCAGAACAACTAACGTGCGATGGAATTACGTAGCTTCATGCTGTCTACAATTCGTTGCAGCCTTTGTATGCCTACATCTGATACAAGAGTACGTCGTAGTGTATTCGTTCGAAGATTACGATTTGAAAACGATATCCTGGAAAGACGTACATCTTTTAATATCAGGAAATGCCATCCCCAGCATGTTTTACTTCCTTTGCTGGTTATTTATTATATGCCATGTTTCGCAGAATATTTCAGCAGAATTGCTGCGCTTTGGGGACCGCTTGTTCTACAAGGTAACATATATTTGATTATACAGGGTGTCATTATTCTTATTTAAAACAGAAAGGCTATTTTACTCGTTTAAATGTCCGTGCATGTTAATTTTGACGATCTGGAAGGTTATACTAATCTTGTGATTATGCAATAAAAAGTTTTTTTACTTTTAGCGACGAAATTGAGTATTTATCCATGATTTATTGAATTAAATTAAATTATTAATGTTGACCATTGTTTAACAGGATTGGTGGAATTCTACGTCCATAGAGGAAATTCTAACCGGGTGGAACGTGATCGTGTCCGACTGGTTCTATACATACATTTACAAAGACATGTACGAAGTCGTCCTGCCTAGAAATACTACAGGAGCAAAACTTGTACAATACGGTCTAATGCTTGTATTTCACGAATTAATTTACAGTTTTCCCTATAGATTTTATTACCCTGTAATGTTTTTCTTGTATGTTGCTGGCCTGCCCCTTATATCGTATTTACCCAACCAAAATTATTTGTTTATAAATTCGTGGATTTTGTATGCTATAACAAATGGCATGGGAATACTAAGAACAGGTTTAATGGTAGAATACTATGGTAGAATTGCATGTCCAGTGGAAAATGCAACATTAATTAGTTATCTTGCCCCCAGAACATACTTTTATAGTTATCCTGAACACAAATAAATGTTTTATATATTATTGTTTATTTTTGTTAGGAATAAAAGGCCGAAGCTGTTGAACGCAATTGTACCTAAGTCTTTGGTAAAAGTCCCCTCCTCCTTCCTCAACACAGGCTTGGGGATGGCTATGGCGGAGGTCTCTGATTTCTGGATAACAATATTTGAAATAAGTAGTCACAAACTTGATGCAAGGCTATCTATCTAAAGTTTTAAAAAATTAAACAGACAGTATAATGAGAAACACAGAAGATTATTCATAATCATAATCATGAAAGTCTAAATGCCCTTGCTTAAATTGGCATTATTGAAGAAGAAAAACAGTACAATCTACAAGGTGCCTCCCAAAATTAATTAGAATGATTTTCAAAAATATACTTTTTATAAGAAAATATACAATTACACTGGATCACCTTTCACGTAAATTCTCTAGGACTAAACACAACGATTCCAGTGACGCTGCCATGCATTGTCGCAGTACTGGAAGTCTGCGTATGAGAAGCTGTTCAGAACCCTCGTAGCGACTGACTGGAAGTTTTCAAGGATACCAAAATATTGTCATTTCAGGTGAGTTCTGATTTTAGGGAAAAATTGTTAAGGACCAACCGAACTTTTCCGTCGACCCGTAACCGGATAGGTAGAAAAAGGCCTACAGCTTAGCTCAGAGGTGTAGGGGGAGTTCGTGAAAATCGCTTACGATAGGCAATCTTCCTAGTTGTGTACAGGGTAAGTCATTAGTGGGCGCCACCTTCCAAATCCAGCTGATTGTAGGTCCTTGTGGAAGGCCGAGAGACCAACAGCTTACGGGAATGGAACTCACCTTTATTGTGCCTCCTCCTATATATATGAAGCTTGCAAAATTCGTACACAAACAAATACAGAGAACACAAAAATAAAAGAGGCAGCAAAATTTTAACACACATATAATTAAACTGTTAAAAATGACAGTACAAGAAAATGATAACAAATGATAATTCTATGATTTTGGATTACATATTTTTACTTTTAGAACGTTCAAAAAAAAAACTCGCCGCCGCTGGTGCAACGATATTTACGTTTTTCATACAGCTACGTGCCCAGGGACGCCGAAGTTCACAAGAATAAAAGAGGATATAATTATGTTAGCTTTATAATTAACAGCAAACACCACAAACGGCAACTGAAGGTCGTTTTTCTAGTTACATGAAGGCAAAATTTGAAATTTGCAAATTAACACGAAAAAAAAAGGGTTTCTTTCTCACAACACAAAAACTAGACTTTTGCCTTGAACGATTCTAGGAGCGGCCGGCACAATACTGGTGTTGTTCCTTTTTTTCTTTCCCCGATGCAGGTACAGTCGGGGGTAGAGGGTAGACTACTTCAGGGAACTTTGATGCGCTCTTGGCACCGACGATAACAGCAGAGGGACAGGAGCTGGGCTCGAAAATTAATCCGCCATGGGCGATCGGCTAATTCCCAAAGAGTTGCCTTTACCGGGATTGAATCCAGTGTGTTTTCTTTAAATCCGACAGTAGTCGATGGTCTGTTTGTACCCCTTGGTAAAACAGAGAGAAAAACTCACACATAACGGAAGCCCCTCGAAGAAAAACCAAAAGCCGTCCCTGCAGCACTTAACTTAAATACGGCCCCCCGATTAATGAAATTTTCGGAGACCCGGAGCCATCGAAGGTTGAAAATTGACTCGCAACACTTATTTACGGCCCTTCCCCGTAGATGGAGTTTGGGAAGATCCGGAACCATCAGAGATGGAAAATTGACTGCCTGAAAAAAGCAACGCGACCCTTCATTCCCTCAAAAGATTGCACCATATTACAAAATCTCATGTAAAAGTTCTAGAATAAGTTAGCACTTACATTCTCAGAAACGTCTAAGGTCAAGCGCGAGAAAAACAATATTCGGCAATTTAAGCCTTACAAAAGGGAACTGTCAACATAACTCAATCTTAAAAAGAAGCAAAATAACCAAAACTGTATTCAACGTAAAGCTTCGATTAGAATAACGTTTTTAATTCCTATAGAGCGACAAATTTTAAAACAACATAACAAACTAGCCACACCGGCTCAAATCAGGACTAGGGTGGGTGAGGAAGGGTAGACATTTTTTTTAGTGCCGAAAGCTACCTGACAGCTAATTACGTGTGACTCGACGCATTTTCGTGGTGAAGGATCCACGTTTTGGCAACGTCAGGACGCACTCGTAAAACCCTCCAGGACCTGTAGGTAAAAACGTCTCTGCTCTGCATTTTCGTTAGTGATGAGAATAAAGCACAAGGGTGCATTTTTAGTACATAATAACGTTTCGAAAAGCTCAGGGTTAACTGAGGATGGTACGGCCGTGTACTTAAAATACTCTCATAACAATCTCCATTCCCACTTTCCTCCCAGAGCGGTCATGGAAAACTTAAAATAATCATTCTCATTAGTTTTGGGACACACCTTGTACATAATATTTCCCAGATTTGTCTATAAATCTACCCTCAGTGTTTCTAGCTAACAACGGTACAGCCTAGTACTTCACAGTATTCACAGCTTCGTTCCCAGCAAGACTGTGTTTTTCCTAAGGTTCTTTAATCTTAACTGTTCAAATCACAAACTTTTCAGAAAAATCAATTTTATAGTTTCTTTTGACAAAAGATTTTTATGTTTACTAAAATTCTAATACTTTTTTACGTTAACACTGCCGTCCCTCCCCCAGAAACATTTTCGCACTACTTCAGGAGGGTGCGGGCATCCCTTACATACTCAACATTCATGCAACATGCACCCTCATCTTAACTAAGTGAGATACGGTCGCCTCAGTCGGGGGTTCGAACACGCGGCCGATTGAACCGCATTTCACTGTGACATCGAATGACAGCGCTTGTTTGCACTGCCCATCGAGGTCGCTATAATTCTAATGCTTAAGAGTTAATAAGTAAAGTTTTCGTTAATTGTATTTAGCGGCTTATGAGTAATGGGGCATTAAGGACGGGGTAACCTCTAAAAGTAGATGCCATAGAAAGTGTTATAGCGTTTTTATTCCCAATTGGCATACTTCACCTGGTGGGGCGTAACTCCCGGCTAAAAGGATTTGTATTGTTAAGAATTGTTCACTGATTATCTGGGTGCTGTATCGCTCGAAGCAAACATTGCACGTATTAACCCTTTAAGGCACAGAACTCTTTTTTTATTATGGTGATTTTTATTTGTTGATATACTTGATAGGGTTCTCAAACAGCCTAAAAATGTTTAACAAATCTACAAATACCGTAAAGGCTACACTGAGGAGGTCAATATACTAACCAGTGATCCTTTAAGTCAGGACGTTTACTGGATTATTTAGTGGTTAATTAAATGATCACTTTCATGAACGTTATTTATTTCAAATTTTATTATTACATACATGTATGAATGTTTCGTGCCCTATCATGAACAGCTATTATTCGTGAAAAGGTACGAAACATTCTATGCATAACGCCACTTGGCACTCTTTACACATGGTTGTAGAACGTACAACTTTGATTTTTGTGTTGCAAAATGCGCATCTTCTTATCGTACCTTCAATCGGCAAATGCTTCCCGACATCCGGTTTTCTAATGGAGTTGTCAACACCGACAAATCTTCCGCTGGGTTTCAGCAACTTAGCTCTTGTGACAGGAAGTCTTGGACCAGGTCTTTTTCTTGAACAATAGTTCCCAATCAATTCATCAGCCAGTAAGCCTCTAAAACCCAGGTGGGTCATTGGCTTCTGATTGGCGACTCCACTTTGGATTTTGCAGTAAATGTACGAGTTTACAATAACTCATTCCAGCATATAATAGAAAAGCTTCAGCCACCAACTTTGGCTTTTCCAGGAGATGTTATAATATGAAATGTATTGAACAAAGCGATCCACACCCCCCATATGCATATTGGAATCTGATATAGGTGTTGGGCACAAAATAAACTCTTTCTTACCCTTTTTGTTGTTTCTGGAGACATTAGTCAATACAGTTAGGTTATTAAATGAACTGACTGCAACGACGCTCTTCTTTCCCCGTTCCTTCCACCTGGTAATATTATCCGCAGTTGAGGAGCTCGCGTACAAAACCGGATATATTCAATATTACAAATTTTTCAGGAGATGGAAAAAACACCCTACATTTTTATTTTATAAAATAGTGTTATTGTTGATCGACGTATATTTTTTTAGTAAAAAAAGTAAACAACTTGGCGTTATCAGCAAAAAAAATTGGACATATCAGGTTTTGCACACAAATCACATACATTGAGCACAAAAAAATCATTTATTTTTCTTTAAATGAACGAAACAAGTTCGTTGAAGTAATATTTGCAAAAGGAACAAAAAATTTAAATATGTGTTATGCAGTCAAAACATAAACAAGTTGATTAAAGTAACATTATCAAAAAAAAAATAAAAAATTTAATTATGTATTGCAGTCTCTTCGTCCAGGCAATCGCATACCTCGCCTTGATCTTCTTGGGTTTCATTATTTTCCGAAATATCTAGGTTTTCTCCTCCGTAACTGTCTAATAAATTGTTGTTCCCTGTTTCGCCAATCTTCCCCAAAAAGCTCCTTCATCAAGTGGTTCAAACAATTTTTCTTTTTATCTGGAATAGAATTACCCAATGGTAACCTATTTAGCTCTATGTTGTCTTCGGATTTTCCTTTCTTGACCAGCTACTCCCAAGTTGTGTCGACTAATGATGTGAACCGATAAAATTGAAACGTCTTTACTTTAATAGTAGGTTCATTATTTTTATTCGCACATTTTTTTATGTGAATTTTTTTGCAATCCGAAATTCCCTTTATTTTCTTCTACACCTTTTTGAGGTCTTTAACATCATACATTTGCCAGTCAGTACCGAGTGTTTTTACCGAACCTACTTCCGAATACATTTCTAGGTATCTTTCTTTTGATGTTGTTACTGGATGCCTTTTCAAGATCTTCTCAACTCTACCGAATGATCGGTCCGCAGGTAGAAAGTTGTGCCCTCGGACTGGAAATGTTATTATTATTTCTGTCAAATTTTCTGGGGACTTGTTTTTAAGCCAATACATTAGGGTTTGAATGTTATGCGAATTCTTATTCTGCCCGCCATATCCGTCACAGAATAGTCTAAGAAGATGTACTCCTTCGTAATTTAAACTTTGAAGATGGTGGAACAAGGCAGAACCAATTTGAATAGCCCCTCTTCCAGCTAAATCTTCGGTCCAGACATAGAATATCGGATTACGAGACATCATAGAAACGCAGCAAAAAGCATACCAACTAATTTGATGAGAATAAAACGCATCCCCGATTGGTATCCGGGGTAGCGGTTGTACTTGCTGGAGGTCGAAACAAAAGGTTATGCTGTTATCAGGTTCTTCCTTGGCGAGTTCATAGAAAGTGTTTGCCCTTTTTCTGTGGACTCGGTACTCCATAAGAATGTTTTGTCTTTTCTGTAGGTCTCTTGTATGTCTTACTTGTTTCCTTAACCTGGTGCACTTGGAACACACATCTGACGCAGGGAATGAGAAGCCGATATTAAAATCATTCAAAAAGATGTTTCTTCACATATCGTAGGTTACTTGATCTTCTGGATTACATTGCCTGTTATAAATTTTATGCAGCTTTGCCATAAAAAGGGTTGCAGCAAGGTATATACGTTTGACCTTTTTTCTGTTATAGTGGCTTTCCTTACCTCGCAAGTTACCAATAAATTGTCGTACTTTTTCTTTTTTCGATTCACTTTTCTTAGATACTCCATCACCTCCCCTTTTCTCCTTCGGAACACCTCCTTCCTCCAGAACCTTCGCAACTGTGACAAGTCTGTGATTACTGACCCCAAAAACAGCAGTGAAAAATGTTTTACAAACCCTAACCACAGTTTTATCTGCTTTCAACATGTAACAAATTTAGGGAAGGGGAGAACGGCAACACAAAATTTACAACAAATTATGACAGAAGAAAACTTAACCGTAGTACTAGTACAAGAACCTTATATAAAAAATGAAGAGATTGCGGGATTAACTATGAACATTCAGATATGCGTTAAAATTTGCAAAAACCAAAAACTTGTATAATAATGAATAAAAATCATTGTGTCGCATTACGTATGCTTGACCAACTTAGTTGTGACTTAGTAACTGTAGCTGAGCTTTCAACTAAGGCGGGATCATTATACCTAGCCTCGGTGTACCTACCCCCTCTGGGTACCCGACAATACACTCAAGAAGAAATAATGAATCGGTTCACAGATATATGCAATAAGTTGAAAAACTTAACTATAAATGCAAAATTACTTGTAGGCGGAGATTTTAACGCCAAGTCCCCACTTTGGGGTAGCCCAAATAACGATCATCGAGGTACAGCAATAGAGGAATTGCTTGAAATTCATCACTGGACAGTTATTAATGAAGATGGCAGTCCAACATTTATTGGGCACATGGGTTCAAGTAACATAGACGTGATAGTAGCAAACTTACAATTAAAACGGACCATATTAAAATGGGAAAATAAAGATGAAGAAACACTGGCGGATCATCAACTTCTAGTTACCACTGCAGACTTAAATGTAATGGGCAAGGATAGTGTTACGACGACAACAAGCAATCCCTACCGCAGATTTTGTAATAAGAAGGCTGACTGGAAAAAATTCCAAGAAATCCTATTGTTACATGTAGATAATCTTCAAGTGACCACGAACGAAGCGGTTACCGCAGAAGAAATAGAAGATGCAGCTAGCTTGCTAAACGAAGCTGTAACTGTCGCCTGTGAAGGTTCTATGCCACCTACCAGAATCTTTACAAATAGCCAGCCATGGTGGTCAAGCGAGTTATCAACAAAACGAGCTACAGCTCGGAGATTGCGAAGAAGATTCCAACGAGCACCTGCAGCGGACAGAGAAAATAGAAGAACGGAATATGTAGCAGCATTCACTGATTACAAGAGGAGTATAGATATAACGAGAGTCAGAAAGTGGAAAGAATTCTGCACTGTACACGGAGAAAAAACCCATGGGGTCCAGCATACAGAGCGTTAAGACAAAAGCGTCCAAAAGGTGGAGTGCTGGCCTGCATCAAAGACAGGACAGGTAAAGAAACAGAAAACATAAAAGAGTCGGTTAGAGAGCTTCTGGCCACATTCTTTCCAGAGGATAAAGAAGACGAAGAAACACTGGTTCATAAGGAAGTTATAAGAAAAGCAACATCCGTAGTAGAAAATCAAATCAACGACCATGAAATAATGCCTACAGAAATAAGAACGGTACTATCGAATATGAACCCCAGTAAGGCCCCGGGTTACGACGGAATAACAGCAGATGCTGCTAACCAAGCTTTTGAAATATGCCCTGATCTATTTACAAAACTTTACAGCAAATGTTTGGCAAAAGGCTTATTCCCGACATGTTGGAAAAGCAAACAATATGCTTTATCCCTAAACCGGGCAAATCCGATCCAACAAATCCACGAAACCTGAGACCAATAAGCCTATTACCAATCTTGGGCAAGATACTCGACAAAATTATTAGTAGGAGAATTGAGAGAGCGATTGCTAGAAGTGGCTAGAATGGCTTTACGTCGCGGAAAAGCACAACTGACGCAATAGAAAAAGTAGTAGCATTAATAAAATATTGTATTGTACTGTCGTCGCACTGGACATTTCTGGAGCTTTCGATTCAGCTTGGTGGCCACTAATTATCAGTGAGATGAAGCGACGACAACTACCAAACAATTTGGTAGTAATCATGCAAAGTTACCTGGAGAATAGAACAGCCACAGTACCGACACCAGAAGAAAATATCGAGCGAAGAATAGAAAGAGGTTGCCCCCAAGGTTCCTGCTGCGGACCAACGCTATGGAAGATACTGTATGACACCATCTTCAGAATACAGATGCCAGAGAACTGCAGACTAGTGGGATTTGCCGACGATACACTACTTCACGTCCAAGCTTCGCAATACTTCACTTTGAAAAGAGTAACTAACGAAGCTCTTGATATGCTACGCAAATGATCTGAAGACTGCAAACTTCTTTTTAACCCGGAAAAGTCAGAAGCAATTTTTTATGGCATACGTAAAAACCAAACTTTACCAGTCTTCACAATGGCATCAAAATACATACGTTGCAAGGATCATATAACATACCTGGGCATTACCATTGACGACCAATTGAAGTGGCACAAACACATTGAAAAATGCAGCAATAAAGGAAAACAACTATCGCACCGATTGTCTGCCGCAACGCGATTAACTTGGGGTTTTAAGAAGAGAACGCTTAAATTTGTATACAAGGGAGCAATACAACCTGCAATAACATACGGGGCAGAAATATGGTCATCAGGTTGTAATAAAAAGCAAAGACAACAACTACTAAGTGCTCAAAGAATACTGGCAATCAAAGCAGCCTCGGCCTACAAGACCATCGACACAGGATCGGCTATAATCTTAAGTGAAATACCCCCAATAGACCTGTTAATAGAGGAAATAGCTACACGTAGGAAAATCTGCACCGAGCGTTCAGAAGAAGCGGCTACTGCGCTGGGCATACAAGGCAGGCCAATTGAACATAAAGTGAATGTGGTGGCAAATATACATCCTGCACAAATGGGAATGATCAAATATGCAACGGGAGAAGAAGAATGTTCAAGGGTAAGATGTTACACCGACGGCTCTAAACTTAAAGACGGCAGCACAGGGGCAGCTTTCGTGCTTTATAATGAAGATGAGGAGCTATACAGCAGAAAGTTAAAGCTAGCTAGTGAGTGCACGGTTTTTCAATGTGAGATGTTAGCATTAAGAGAAGCTACAGCCTACTTAATAGAAAACCATGAAAACATTGGAGAGTGCTCACCAGTTAGCGATAGCAGATCAGCTTTAGAAGCTCTATGAAAGCCCCCACGGAACTAACGCTGCAAACGTGGAAGAATATAGAGAAACTTGCTACTATCCTTGATCTCAGCCTACATTGGACCAAGGCGCATATCGGTTCACCTGGAAACGAAAAAGTGGACCAACTAGCTAAAGAAGCAGCAAAACAAGAGGGTCTTCCAAATTATGTTACTATACCGTTAAGCCACATTAAGAAAATGCTAAAAAGACAAACCGAGGATAAGTGGGACCACCGATGGAGGACGGCGACCAATGGCAGACGAACGGCAAATTTTATTCCCACCTTGGATACAAGAAGAGGAATAAAAGTTGACCTAGACTATAAGACAACTCAAATCATTACTGGCCACGGAGCATTCAAGGTATACTTAGCCAAAATAGGCAAAGTGCAAGCAGATGAAACCCAATGCGAATGCGGAGATGGGATCAACAGTGCTGACCACGTAATGATGAAATGCCGACTTGAGGAACAAAACCGAGGTTTGGCCGAGCGAACCCTCATCCAACACGGCTTCAGGTGGCCAAACAACAGCCAAGAAATTCGGAACCTGGCCAACGAAGATGTGTGGTGGAAAGTGTTATGCGAGTTTGGGGCAAAAGTTAAACAACTATCGTTAAAAAATTAGCGAGTGTTTATTAACCTTAGAATTAAAGTGCAACAATAGTCAAAATAATATTATATGAGGAGCGTATGATCTAAATTAGTGTACTAGTTAGTAATAGCGTTACTATTTTAATCAGTTATTTCATTCATTTCATTTCATTTCATCCTTTTTAAACCATTTAGTTTTAATTAAGTTAGTTAGCATAATAACGTGTAAACAAATATATTGTAACATGTATAATGACAAAGAGCAAGTTCCAATGTAGTGTCGAAAGACGGAGCATTGGACATGTAGGAACAGTTGTTCAATAAATAAATTGTATGTACTTTCTCTTTGTTGTCATAAAACTGTGTTCTAAGCCTTAGAATATCACGCATACTTACTTTAGAGTATTCATAGGTTTTACCATCAGGACGACAAGGACGTGTAAACTTTCTAATGTAGAGTCGGGATTTACATACCTAAAATACATTGAAATTCTTATAATAACGTACTTTTAATAAATATCCTAACCTTACTTTTGCTTTTTACGCGTTTCTCTTTTGTTCTCGCGTCTTTTTTTCTGCTTCCATCACTTCCTTCATTTACACTAATATCTTCTTCCAGTATACACAATTTTTAACTTAAAACAGTAAACACACTACTTTTATTGACAAATCTTGCAGGACTGAAAGCACGTGGCATCATAGCACAAAAACTGCACGGCACTTGTTTATTTGGATATATCCGCTTTTGTTTGCAAAATTTGGATATAACCAGTTTTGCTCCAAATGTCGAACTTTAATGAGGATTTTTAATGGGATATATGCGGTTTTAGTTACAAACGAGAGCATGGCTCGATAGATATCACGACTTAGAACCAGAAACCACTAAAACATGAATAAAACATGAAAAAAGTGGATATATCCGGTTTTGTTTGCACGCGAGCTCCTCAGTTGTTGCGTAGTCTGACTCACCAATATTCATTTCTTTGTCTGGTTTTGGGAGTTGCTTTGGAAAATATTTCCTATTCGATCTAAAAGTGCCACAAGCAAATGTTTCCCCATCCAAGACGTTTTTGACCAATTTCAGGGTACTGAAATAATTGTCGAAATAAAAGCAGTATCCTTTATCCAGATAGCCTCGTGCCACCGTTAGAACTGTTCGTTCACCTAAAGTACCTTCCTCAACTGTTTTCGATTTCCCTTCATAAACTTCAAAATTTAGCATATACCCAGAAGACGAATCAGCACTTACCCAGATTTTAAAGCCACGTTTAGTGGGCTTCATAGGCATATACTGTTTTATAGCAGAACGTCCCTTGAAACCTACCATGCTCTCATCAACAGCCATATTCCGGGAAGGACCAAACAATTCATAAAATTTTGAATTCGAAGAGTGCGGCCGCACTTTATATATTCAGTCAAATACGGACGAGTTTCTTTGCGACATTGTTGCGTTATCGTTGAGATGTAAATGTCAAAGTAATCTTTAAAAATCTTTTCAAAGTCATTATATTTGCAATTCTTGGTACCCTAAAATTATCATTAGACGACCAGTATTTCTTAGTACTTGGAGGCAGTGGAATCCCATAATAATTAAAACTCCGATTAGAACTTTTAGCTCGTTTTTGTTCATTTGTAAATCTACTCCATTTTGATGGACATATTTGTTGCTTTCATTTATAATTAAATCCATAATTTCTTCTGTCATAAACGTGTCAAAAGTCTTCATGGGACTTTGAAGACTCACGTGAAAGTTGGGCCCAAACATTTGTGTAAAGTTATAATTGTCAAAATTGGTCGATGTACAAGGGTTCTTGGTAAATACAAACTCTGCAGTATTAGTGGTGGTGCACGATAACATATTGTCTACAATCTCACCGTCGTCCTTGTTATGTGATTTTCAAATTTGCCGCTACACTTTATTAATTCCGTAATTTGTTTGCCGCTTCGTAGGAATGAATATCGCTGTTTTGATTGAAGTCTTATTTTCGGTTACCATTTTCGGTATTTTGTTTTGTCTTTCGAAGCTCGAGATAGGTTAATAGTTTCTTTGTGTTAAAATTGCAGACTCTTGTTTTTCCGCGTTTGACCTCTGACTGTTCCTAGAATTCTCGTGTCCGTTATTCCAGAACTTTCTAGAATATTGCGCAATATTTCGTAACGTGGCGCAATTTTGAGGGGAGAAATGCAGGTCCCCATTGCATTTTGAGTTAGTTCATTTCCGATCCTTGTGGACTCCGGTCGCCCGTACGAGGGCCGTCATTACGTTAAGTGCTGCAGGGGCGGCTCTCGGATTTTTCTTGAAAGGGGTATCTGTTATGTGTTTTCCGTTTCGCTGTTGTACCAAGGGGTATTTAACAGGCCGTCGGCTACTGCCGGATTAAAAAGGAATAACTTGATTCAACCTCAGTAAAAGGCAACTCTTTGGTGAGTTGACCAATCGCCTTTCGGCGGATCATCTTCGAAGCCCGATGCCCGTGGTTCTGCAGCCATTTCTTCCAAACCATCGAAGGTTCCTGTTTTCGCTGGCGTTAATCGTTAGCAACTGGAAATTGCCGTATATTGTGCCGTCTCCTCTTCAAGGTAAAGAATTAGTTTTTTTGTGTTTTGTGAACAAAAACCTACGTGCAACTTGCAAAATTCAATATCGTTGAATGGTTTTTTGGTATCTGGAAACAGGAAGCGACCTTCAGTTGTGGACTGTATTTGAAGTATAAAGTATGAGAAATTTTGTTTTATATGGTATAATTTTCCTGTAAACTCTACGCCGTTGGCCACACAGATTCATGACAACATAAATATTGTGCGTCAACAGCGACGAGTTTCTTTGAACGTTCAAGAATTAAAATTCTGTAATTTAAACTTGTTTTATAATTTGCCATTTCGTTGTATTGTCATATGTCAAATATTTCATTATATGTGTTTTAAAGTTTATGTCTCTTATTGTGTCTTTTGTACTTGCTGGTGTAAGAATTTTGCAAGCTTTAAACATATAGGTGGAGGCACAATAAAGGTGGGTTCCATCCCCGTAAGCTGTTGG
>JABXWE010017555.1:0-40292 GCA_014611495.1 Limonius californicus
ACAAATTTATTTGTAGATTGTTTCGACATTGTTTCTTCTAGGTATTTTTTCGTGTACATTATTTTTTTAAATAAATTTTCTATCGATATTTGTAGCTCATATTTTTGCATCGATTTTTCTACATATTCATTAATGAATATTTTCTTACATATTTTTTCATGGATACTTTTTCTAGATATTTATCATTTATAGCTTGTTCTATACTATTTCCCATACAATACTTTACAGATTGTTTCCATGAATACCTTTCCTGTAAATACTTCCTATCAACTTTTTCTATAGATATTGACTTTGTTGTTGTTTTAACAAATTTTCCTAACGGGAGTTTTTAAACAGAAGGCAATATACTATTACCTGCTTTTTACACATACAATACAACTTTTGTAAAGTATAATCCTAATATTTTATTTTAATATGAAATCAGATATAAGAGTCATCTAATTGAGACATGCTTAAAAGTTTTATTTTTAACTGCACCATGATTTCTGTTGCTCCTTGTACAAGAACTGTACGTAACAATGGGTAAGGTAACTGTGTTTTGCGATTTAACGAGGTAAAACGAGCCGAATTGCAATACGGGCCCCCTGCTTGTGGTTTGCTTGCTACAGAAGCTGGTAGGTGGTTAGAGAAACTTAGGAAATTGAGGATTAACATACCAAAAGCAATTAATTCTAAGTGCTATCGGTTCTATTGAAATCCCCCCGACGACATAATACAACACATAGCGGCTTTATAATCCCATGTCATGGAAATTCCATAGAACATTACGTCGATTATGATGATAAATGGCAAAAATATGCTCTTAGAAGTTTGTGGCGACAATAACAACATGTAAATGTACATTTCACCAAGTATTCATATCTTAAAAGCTTTTTTTGTCAACCCATATTATTATTCCTTAGAATCATGTTTTGTGGACTGTAAATTAAGCCATTAATAAATAATTTCCAGAAGATAGTGTGGAAGTGTTTGTTATTGTATCATTGCATAAAGTTAAAAATAGGCAGGCTTCAAAGTCATTTCTATAGCAACGAGATGAAGTGGCTCCAATGTAATGGAATAGTTATGTATTTTTAACGAAGCAGAAGTAGTTCGAAATGAAAATTCAAATTCACTCTCGCTCCCAAACAAACTTTGCATTCTAACCAGCAATATTTCGTATTTAACAAAGGCACTGCTAGAGAGTTTAATTATTATTTTGCATATTTTAGAAATACATGAAATGACAAAGGAATATATTTTACAATTTCGTATTTTTTAAGGTTATTTATTAGTAGTAATAATTGAATAATAAATTTTGAATGCGTACGTAAATTATAACGCTTTCTTAACTCCGATCAACGTTATGAAACGGTTTTTTTTTTTAATATGAAAACTTCCGCCTGCATTGGATGTTTTGTAGAGTCAGCTATGGCGTGTTAATTAAATTTTTAATTATTAAAAATGAATATTTAAGGTTTTCATCTTTCTCTGTCAGCGCTTTAATTAGTAGTTAAACTATTCTATTTCATTTTTACTTTTATTTGAAAATACTGCAGCAAGTCGAAATTTAAATTAAATTCCTTTTTTAATCTGAAGGCATGAAATTTTATAGTTTTGACAATACCGTAGGTGGCGAATTTCATCTCAATATTCCTAAAATTTAATTAAGAATACAATTGAGTATCTTCTCAATGCTTCGTTTTGAATATTAGAATTAAAATTTTGTTTAAGTGGGTGTTGCAGATCTATTCTGTGTCCTTTGTAGGATCTTTAATTATAATTTACAAGAAATGCCGAATTTAGGTAGGCTACGAAGCGCTTGCTACTTGGTTAGAGTTAATTTCGGAAAGCTACATAACCAATAACAAAAATATTTTTAAAGACTCACTGATGAAAGCTACGAAAATATTCTTTTTTCATTCTTATAGTATTGGAAATATTATTATGTTAATTTTCTTAAATTTCTGTTTTAAGGCTATGTAATCTTTGATTTGTTATTTTTAATACCAGCTCTTTTTATCTTAATCTTAGAACCATTTCAAAATTTCATAAGAGAAAACTGAATAGAGACTCCGTTTAAATCCGAAATTATCTATAAAGTCTGCCGATAATGTCATCTATATTATGAAACAATTTAGAAGCTTTTATGTTCCAAAACATAAGTCTTTTGTCGCTTCACGTCAATTGCGAGTGGAACATAAAAATTACATACCCAATACATTCATTGTAATGTCGGTCACCGGCGACCTACAGTCTATTTTATAATTAGATAGCACGTACATTATTGATTTTGTAATTTGGTGACAAAATCACCGCGAATTAGGCTTTTATCGAAACTCTTTGTATATATACGCTGAAAGTCCTGGGTTCAAATCCCAGTACCGGAACATCAGATCTTTAACGCCCGCAAGGCAATGGCAAGCCAGCGAGGTATTCTGCCTAGTAAATCTTCCCTGAAGTAGAAGTCTTTATACTTCCCGGGGTTCGGAGCCCACGTTAAACTGTAGGTCCTTTATGTCTGTGGTACTCTAAACACGCAAAACAGGCATAAGAGAGAAGATCGCTACGTCTCGTAAGAGATAAAGCACTTTAAAAATAAGATATATTCTACATTTTTGTTCAAGGGGATGTAGCAAACTCCTTGTTTATCTTCTGTAGAATATTTAATGACAGTTTAATCAAAAATTCTGGTAGGCCTTACATGTGTTGTTATCTAGCAATTGCCGTTTTACAGCCTTTGAAAGTGAAGCAGCCTTTTCCATCATTTTTTCATTCTTTAAAATTATTAAACACATTCGAACAGTTGTACACAATAACAATATAATAATATTTATATCCTTTACTGGGGACAATTTATATATTATGAGGTTGCTACAATTCTTCTTCTTAGTGATCATTTTAAAGTTATTCTGCGCAGGACTAGCGTTTATATTTAATCACCAGGTATTTTTATTGTTTCAAATAAAATTGCAAAAACATTCAAAAATTACATACTTAATACGTTCATTGTAAGGTAGGTCACTGGCGACCTACAGTCTATTGTACAATTAATCGGCGTGGACCTCCGGTGACCTATGTGATAGGATGTGTGATTTGATGACAACCCTAGTATGATTTATGCGTACATAAAGACTTTGAACATTAATATCGAATCTGTGTTCCTATTCATTGCAAATCCCGCCTCCACGTTTTGTCAAATATTTAATTAGAGCTTATGACAAAATTCCTAATTTAGGTAGACTATGTTAGGTGTTGTAACCTAGCAATAACTGCTTTAAAATCAGTTTCTGAAGGTTCGCCGTTATTTTCATCAAAATTATGAAGCGGATTTGAAGTTTTCCATATACCAAATTTAACTACTTTTGCTAGAGAAATTTTATGTGTTAGTTCATTGATCATTTCAGAGATGTACTGCAAGTCTAGTTTTTATACTGTACCACCTGGAATTTGAATTATCTTGTATTAAATTGTAATAAAACATAAACATTACATACTGAATATGTTCACTGGAATGTGGGTCACTGGTGACCTACAGTTTATTTTCTAAATGAATTAGCCAGGTCGCGGGTGACTTACGATTTTAATTGTTCATCATTTAGTTATAAGCTCACTATGATGTTTATTCCTTACAGAAAAGTATTAAATATTAATATTAATATTGTGTTCAACAGGACTTTGAAGAAAAAAGATAAACATTATCTACTTTAAACGTTTACTATAATATGGGACACCGACGAGCTTATTAACATATTTTACAATTTGACCGCATACACCTCCGGTGACCATTGTCATTGATTTTGTAATTTGGTGACATAATCACCAAGAGTTACGTTTTTCTAGAAAATCCTTATAATAGACTCTCTTAGAAGCGAATACTGATATTGGACGAACAAGAATACAAAGAACATGCCAATTCTAAAATTATTTAGATTGTATACCGAAATCAAAGTTTTGTAAAATTCTTAAATTCTAATTTCATTTTAGATGCTGATCATGACAGAAATCTTAATTTTATTATTCGGCTGTGTCAGTTTATTAATTATTCTAAGCTACGTGCAGCAAAATATTAAAATTATCTACGCAACACTGCACTGTGGGTCACCGGCAACCTACAGTTTATTCTCCGATTGGACTATATAAGTCACCTGTAACTTTTGTCAATTGATTATGCATTATTTGGTGATATTATTATTTATTTGTTTTGCAGGAAAGTGACCTATGGGTATTAGAATATAAAGCACAAGCAATTATTTATCAAGTGATTGGTTGGTTTCTTGAAAAATAGTTGTTTTTTTGATATCCGACAGGATTAGCGGGTGACATTCAACAACCTGCGGTATTTTAAAAAATATGCCTTTGTTCTAAGGTGATAGTGAACGAATTACCGACAAATGCAACATTTTCTACGACACTGTATGCTGTGCACTGAATAATCTTAAAAATCAGAATATCACACGATCAAATTGTCACCTACAGACATGACCTACGTCGTCTAGGTCACCGGTGACCTATATACAGAAAGGCTTGTATAGATTTTATGCAACTGCTTCTTTACGTACTATTACTGGAAACTTATTACATTTCTCTAAGGGTAGAATTGGATTTCCAGCATGACGGTGAACGCATTAAATAGCATATTCCAAAAAATACCATTGCCTATTTTTTTCTAACTTTTACATTCTAATTTCTAATTAGATTAAAGATTTGCTTACTCGGGAGTGTTTCAAATGCCTAAAGGTTAACCGGAACATCTATTACTTTTATCAGGACTAAGAATATTGACGTTGACGCTGTACAAGAGCTCTTGAGAAACCGCATACGACAACATAATCTCATTTCATAAAAATGTAAACGTGAAGTGCCGTACGCAGTTTCCAAGACGTTTTGTCATTCAGCACCTACCCTAAATGATTTTTTTAGCTCGAATAATAAGGGTTACCCTTTTCAGGCTGTTTTTTTTTGACCTCATGAATCTGTGATTGTAGGACAGTGGAAGGGAGTGATTGTAGGGATTTTATTGCTTTTACGATAAGGTAACTCGGAAGAAGTTCTCAAGGTACATTTGAACTCGTAAAATAAATAGGAGCCATATAATCAGGGATAGTAATTTCGTTATCTTTTATTTACAGTTTTCTCTTTTTTCTCATTTAATTTTTTATTGTCCCGTATTTCAGATGAATATTTTCTTTTAAAGCATTGTGTTTGACGAAGGATAACTTTGCATGCCCTCGGGTAATACAATCAAAGCATGTTTGCTTATGCAATGATATTTATGATGCTCATTACAAAGTAACGCAAAGGAAACAAACAACGAGGAGACGAGCTTTGTAATAAAAATACAAAATGAGACAACCGGCAGGTGTTAGTTTTCGTTTGTGTCTTCCTTTGTGCGATAATAATAATTACAAACCAACATTCTGGAAGAGAAGCTTGTTAATTAATTCTATAACTATATATAATTAGACCCTTCTCGAACAAATTTCGTATTCATCAATCAAGGACGCGAACCTGTCAGCTGCTGAACGTTATTCTAATGTTAATTTACATGCCAGTAACGATAGCACCGCAGAAGATATATTATGTGCCAAACCACTTATTACTTTACTTATTCCTATGATACGTTTCCTAATAACATCCTCCTGTTTGCACCGTCCTTGTTGGTTTGTACTAATGAGAAGGTATTCATCGTCGTAAACTTCACTGTTTTCATACCGGAGTAGGTATCGAACTGCTTTTTGTTTGCAATAATTCACTTGCTTGACTAAGGGCACAGTAAGGGTTCAAATGAAAATCAATAGATTTAAACACTTTCCTATCGACCTAATAAGCTTTTAGTGAGAATAACCTCTTGGTACATTTATTTAACGCTTCGTCGGCAATCGTTTTAGTAAAATGGGCGAAGTGATTAGACACTCATCTACTGTTCATTTTTACTGTTTATTCTAAATAAAATTTATTATTTTGTACGATCGCAGAACTACATAGTTTCAGATCCTCAACTCTTATATCAATAATGATTTAATTAACTGATTAATAGTAAAAATAAGAATATTACATGCGGAATAAATATTATAAAGAAAATATCAAATGCCATTTTTTTATAAATGGACTGTTTAAATAAATAATTGACAAATGAAGAAATGATCCAGATTTCAAGTTTGCAAATAGAATTATGTTGTTTTTCTAGCTTGTGTTTAACAATATCAGAAGAGAATCTGAAACCAGGGTATGACAATTACGACACTTGTATTTTTTGTAAATTTAAGGAACGGCTAGTAAAAATATCGAGCTAGAGAAACTTAATATCGTAATATATTGATATATAAATATGAGGAACACAAAATTCTATAAAAGTAAATACACGAATACTTTTAAAAATAAAGGGAAACTAATTTACAACACATTTAGGGGATATTAAAAAAGCTGCTTGGTTTTAATAATTTCAAATAATTTACACAAAAAGAAGTTTATATATATATATATATATAAGAATAGCTATTTTCAAAAATTTTATGAATCCTTCATCCTTCTTCTTAAGTTTTTATATAAATTAACTGTTTAAAAGCAAGTTCAATACAGGAGCAAATACTTCAAAAAGAATATGTATGTATTATGCTCATCAACACGTGATCCAGATTTCAAGTTCTTAGACACACTAAATTCATTTCCGAGGAGTGCCATTAACTTGATGACCAACGGCAAATGGAGACCCGGACCCAGTACCGACCACCCAGGGAATTAGAAAAATTTCCGACCCTGGGGGGATTCGAACCGGGAAGCGTTTAGACTATTACATCCAAAGCACGGCTCTCTACCACTGAGCCATCCCCGCTCTGTCTGATAATTAAAATGCTTATAAAAAAGAAAATTAAGATAAGGAAGTATTTCGAAAGAAATGCGAAAAATTGAGAATTTCCTAAAAATTATATTATAAGGCTTACCTTGCCGCGTCCACTCATGAACTGACGAATGAATACCTACAGGAGAACGATTTATTGCTTTATTAACACATAGGTCGAAAATGATGACCATGAGAAACAAATATGATGTTATGCCTTTGTACTCTAAGGAAACGATTTTTATGAAACATTCAGGCGTTTGCAAAACTAAACCTATTGGGTTTTTATTACTTTACAAATTTAAACAATTCCCTAGAGAGATTTCTAAGGACAAGTACTTCAAATAACTTGTAAAAATACCTCATTACCACAAGAACCAAAACTTTATTAAGACTAGAATAGGTGTATACACCACATGTAGTAGTCATCAGGAAATCATTCAGATTTCAAGTTTACAAACCGAAATAAATATATTTCTTTCAGCTACAGCGCCTATGGTATTTTGCCAAGGGCGCTAACTTGAGGGGATGATAATTGCAAAGGGGGCGATAATTGAAATGCTTAGAATCCAATCCAATTTAAACTGTTTATTTGGCAAAGACGCTTCGATACTGGTTCATAGTAATAGCACCAAAATTCATCACCGGCTACGATGCGGTGTAAAAAGGTATTGCCTTGTTCTTGGTAGCGTATCAAATGCTGTAGTGCTAACAATGCTGAACGAAAATTCTTTTGGTCATCAGTAAGCAGCCGTGGAATCCACTGAGCAGCAACATTGTGATAACAAGGAGTATGAGTAATAAAATAAACACTTTCTATACTGATGCTTATTATTTCAGAAAGTATTCTAACTTTAATGCGTCTATTTATATGTCTCACATTTTCATCTGAAGTTTCAAATCTTTCGACTCTCTTTCTTGTTGAAATTTTATGCATCACTTAACCGCTGCCATGTGAGTATAGCTATAGTCTCCATAGAGACCTTTCATTCTCTCATGGAATTCTGGTGATTGACATCCTTTGGCTGCTAACAATTGTATAACAACACGTATATTATCTTTGGACGGATTTTTCTATAGTGTACACCATTTCCTAGCTTTATAAAAATGCACACAAAGAAGTAACCGCAAAGAAATTTGACATACACCTCACTAATACGTCAATACATAAACCGTAGGCAATTGTCATCGTGAACAATCGTCGTAAATACTGCTATGACCAGTGCGCTTTGTCATAAATTAAAATCTCATTCTACATTCAAAGTATAAATGACAGTTTACAAAGTCAGATTATGTGAGCGTACAAGTGTATCAGTTTTACAAAGTACATGAAGCAAATTACCTTTGATGGGAAATGACAAATAGTACTGATAACTTTACGGTATTTATTACAATAACCATTACCAATACCATTATTTGAATGCAATAATTTCCAATAGTTAATAAATGAACGAATTGGCAAATTTTATCTTGTTTTAAAGTGCGCCGCTCGTCGAGTTCTTTAACAGATGTTATTTTACGGTAGAATTTGCATTCTTTTGTTGCAAAATATAGCAGAAAATACATTTAAATGCAATAATTTCCAATAGTTAAGAAATATTTGAAATATTATCACAAATAAAGTTCTGGGATGGCTTAGTGGTAAGAGGCTTTGAATGTAATAGTCCAAATGCTTCTGGGTTCGAATCATTCCAGGAGTGATACAATTGTTCTAATTCCCTGTGTGGTAGGTACTGGATCACGGTCTCCGTCTCACATTGGGGATCAAATTAATGGAACTTCGCAGGTTACGATCACGCTAGACGAGTAAAACCGAGTAGGTTAAGCACGGTTACGCACCAACACGGTAACTCGGTAACTAGCTTAGATACACCGCACGCAACCTCGACACTGCTTAAGCGGTACAATTAAAGATTAGGACGATTATTGCAAATAAATAAATAGTTAGCTACATTCTAAATGATATTATGTCGATGCCAGTGCTTGTGATATCATCCGGTCGTTGTCACAATAGCTTCGGAGTAAAAGCTGCGCTTCGCGTCCACAAGATATGGTGTTTACAATTCACATTTTTCTTAAAGCTGATCTTCTTATGATTTCAGAAGCAAAGCCACACAAAGTTACAAATTTGTACAGTAATTTCTAAATAAGGATAAGCGGTATTGAACGACAAACAATTAAGTACATATAAACAGAAAAATGTTTAGCACCAAGATTTAAGAAAGTACGCCAGAAACTTAGCAAAATGGCTTAGCAGTTACCATCTTCAAATATATAAGGTTTATAGAATAAAAGAAAAATCGCCCATCTATCGTCGTGCGAAAGTCCTTCCATTAAAGTTTCATCATCGAACGAGTCAAGTGATCTAATTATCAAATGCCATCAGTGTCTGGGAAAATAAAGTATTAACTCTTTAATTTCAATCCAGCAGAACGCACTCAATGTTTTTCAATATAGATAATTCTACATTTTCACCAATTTATTTTAGGTATGGAGTACGTTTTTGTCTTCCTGTTGCATTAGACAATATCTGTTTTGTACGTAAGTAACTTAGGTTGTATTCGCCGATATAGTGTGCTCAGTTATTGCTACAACTTGACGATCTACTTTGCCGGGTAGATTGGAGTATCTAATTTTCCTTAGTAAAGTTTCAGGATTGGATCTGTTTACATGTTCGTTGCAAACTTTCCGTCGTTACTTGATCTACCTTGTAATGTCTTGGATGTTGCATTGTTGTATCATCTCGTTGTTGGATACTTGTTGTAGTCTAGCTTTTCCTGTTATCCATCTAAGAATATTCACTTCTATGGTTGTTAAGAAGTGTTTTGTCCTTTGCCTTTCTGCTCGTGTTTCTGCAACATAGGTTACAATTGGCTTCACCACACCATGGTTTCATATATATTAGATATTACTTTCATTAGCATATATTTGTTGTCCCGTACCATGTATTTTAGATATCTGGATACTGCAGCATCTTCTGCTGTCTGGTATTTTACATCTTAGTAAGATATCCACAGATTGATATTTTTTCTCATAGATTCCTTTTCTTTGCCGATTATCAACACCCTTGTGTCGGTATTTCCATGGCGACCTGTTCTGCTGTTATTTCGAATTGGTCTCTTGAATATCATCGCCACTTTCTGTAATAAGTGCGCTGCTGTCGATATAACCTACTGTATCGAAGTTTTGCTCTTCTATTTTGTATCAGGATCTTGGTCGTACATCCTATTATTTCATCCATTATAATATTGAACAGTATAGGATTCAAGGAGTTCTCCTGTCTGATGCCTTGCATACTTATCTCTTCCATGAAGTCTTCTTCGACTTTGACTTTTGTCTTCAGGTTCGTTTTCCGATTTCTTTTTATTTCTGTGAACAATTGTGGCACAGTTTTCTATATCAATATGTCGATCACATCTTTCAATCTAGTTAGATCGAAAGTCTTAGTCAGATCAACGAAACAAAGGTAGTACTAAGAATTAAAAATAATCTATTTTTCCGCAAACAAACCCACGCCATGAAGTAAAGTTATCGTGAATGAATTATATATGCAAACTGAAACACTTTAATGTCTATTTCAAGGTGTTCATTGCGACCAAATTTATACTTTAGCTACAAACATCCCATTTTAAAGAACATTCGGAATATTTCTGCGGCGGTTTTATTTTGGTTGCGGAGAAATTGAAAAGCACGGTCTTGATAACGAGAGAGCAAAAATTTTATGGTACTAAATTGCATTTCCAACCGCACTTTTACGAGGAGCTTGAGCTGCTTTGAAATGGAATATTGTTTCACGATTCTCAATAGAAATCGAGATAATGGCGCACTCATGTTTTTAGGAGCTTAAAGTGTGAGTGTGTATGTGCAGGATATTAAATTATGTATTTTAGAACGCGTGGTGGTATTGATAATGCGTTCTAAAATTCTACCGCATGATCTGAATACCATATTCAGCTAAGTATGTAAATTAGAGCTCATTTCAGGCGTGTGAGTTCGAATTCGAACAGTCATAGGTAATGTTTAACTATGGGTAGACACAGTAACTAAATCAGCGAATGCATTCGAAACTGATGGTTCAATATTTCAGGACACGTTCTGCAAACAAATTATAATTATTTATTTTACATACCATAAAAATCGTACAAGCTTATACATTTTTTATTGTTTTTTGTAAATAAATTATTGCCGAATTCCTGTTCAGGACCTGATTTTCAAAACTAAATATAATACTCTGTATATTGCTAAAGATTTCGCAACAGCTCTTTGAAATCACATCAACGAACTTTTACAACATTTTCTACGATTTAAAATAACTATCTGGAAGTGTATTTAAAACTCAAGCATTTGCAATATACAGGATGTTGCATTAAAATGCAAACAAACTGATATCGATTTTGGTTATTTCCAGAAGTGTTTTCTACAGTACCTAGACGTAATATAAGCTTCTACGCCTTTTGTTATTACACAATAGTTATTGATAATTTCTCATTATCATATAAACTTTTTCAAATCATACAGGGTGTTCCGATAATAAAAAAACGGACGCAGCAGGATTTTGAAGCGCGAGTAAAATTAAATTTAAAATCTAAGACCAAAAATTAATCTGGAGTCCCAAATAAAGGTTTTACATATAGGTTTTATTGGCATTATAGTTTCCTAAGTAACTGTCTTTTTGTTTAATTATGCGGATAATCAATACAGGAGTATCTTTAGAAAACGAACATGTGAAAATCTAGTTCCTTATAAGTTTCTAATGTTTAGCTCCCTTTACTAATTAGCTAACGATATCGAGCAATTAGGTACTATACAAACAGTTAGGGATCCACTAGCCGCAGCCTGAAAGTTTACTTACAGCTTGGAAAGTGAATATCAAAGTTACTGAATAATAAAGTGGAAAATATGAAATATATTTGTTGTGACGTCAATTATACTTTTAAAACTGTTCAGTTTTAATCGCACCGTAGAATATTTGAAAATAGTTTCTACTAAATATTTTCTTGTATACTCTGTATGCATACAGTCGATTTTAAGTTCTGGGGAGTACGAAATAGTGTATTTTGTAAGTGAATAAATTATGTTGCCCGTAATCACTGTTAATAGAAAACTTTAATACCAATAAATGAATATTTATCGAAACAGATCAATATGTTGACATAGGCTTTTGCGACATCAGCCTACCATATTCGTAATAGCCTAGTGGCAGAATCCTTTCTTTGTGTTACTGATATTTAGTTTTCTCTCTATTGAATATCTCCTTGTATACTCTGTATGTATGGGTTCGATTTTAAGTGTTTGTTTTTAATATGTGGAATTCGAAATAGTGTAATTTGTAACAAAATAAATTATGCTTCCCACAATTATTGTTAATAGTAACCTTTATTACCAATAAATAAATAGTTAAGGAAATTGAAAGTAATAATATATTGACAGAGGCCTTTGCGGCATTAGCTGACTATACTTATAATAGCATAGCGGCGAAAGCCTTCCTTTATGGTACCAATATTTTGAATTTTTTCTTTATATGCGAACTTTCATTTGATATTCACGGTATAACGAAATTTATCATTTCTTTAAACATGAATAACATTTAATTCGTAACAGTCTATAGCTGTTGCACACTGCAAACAAACAATATTATTGAAGATGTTTATATGCACAGATATATTAAATACGGATAGATGAATATGAAAAAGCAGTATTTTTCGTATGCCCTAGCTCACTGAACCCGTTAAAATCACAAAATATTTTAAATCATTATTTTTAATATATTTTACTTTTAGTTGTTTGTTTGGTTTTATTAATTTTTATATAGTTGTCAAGCTGCATTGTGACTTTAATACAACATCAGTAAAACCTTAAATTACTTATGCATGCACAAGTTCATAAACTCAATTTCAAATTCAAACAACAGTCATAAGAAAACAGTTTTAAAATTTTTTTTAGTACAAGCCTGTATTCAATACGTAGAACTTTGAGATAACGGAAAGCAATATTTTTCATACGACATAGTTCTCTGTAATCACAAAACCTTTTAAACAGTTTTTCTCAACATCTTCCATGCTTCAAATAGTGTGTACCGTTTCAACGTTTTATTAAAATTTTTGCTTGGACTCAGCCAAATAATTAAGAATAATTACAAAAATCTATTTTTAGGTTGGAAATTAAAACACTGTCGTAAATAATGTCAGTAGAGTTCATCCTATTACATAGATTTCCAAACACATAATAATTCACATCGCTAACGAATTCCATTCGCAGGTAGGTAGTACTAGGAATTAAAACTAAACCAATTTCCATAAAAGTACATTCCCTTGTACCGAAACGTATAGTATAAAACATTTGAACAGCAGCAATAATAATTGGAATTTGGACAAGAAAACTTGGAAGCACAAAGCTAGAATGTGACCGCTAGGCTATTGCGGAAACCCATATCTGCTACGGCAAGCGCGTACCTCATGATTTTATAGAAAACCAGACTTACATAAAAAGTAAAGCAAGTGATAAAAATATTGTTGCAAAGTTCAACAATTTATAAACCTTTGGATGAGTTTTGCGTAATAGTCTCCCGTTATTATTGACCATCCGGAAACAGTCAACAAGAAAAACTGCAATTATCTTTCCGGCCCATCAAATCACACGGTATTTTCTTGGGGGCGGCGAACTACAATGCTACCATTCCATATTCTGGATCAAAGTGACCCAGGTTTCATGTACAGTTACAAATATTTCCAAAAATCTATCCATACCTGCGTCCATTAATCTCAAATTGCTCGCAGCTACGAGAATCCCGGCCTGCTTCTAATCAGGTGACAACATTTTCGGAATCTATCGTGCCCAGATTTTTTTCGTACCCTATTTCTGGAGCAAGATTTGTTCAACGCTTCTAACGGAATGTCTCAGCAATATATTTAACCGTAATTCTCCGATCACTTAGTACCTACCATATAATGGACCAAATCAATACTTTCTTGAGTAACAACAGTTTGTGGTGGACGAGCATCTGGTGCATGTTGACACTACTTCCTTCCTAATCTGAAATTCCGGCACCAATTCTTAATTACTTGATATGATGGGATAGAATCATCCAACACCTGGTGATAAACCCTTCTTGAAAAGGTATTTTGTCACAGCCCTTGTCTCGAATTATTCTATTTCAAGAAAATCACCAACACCACAGCAAATGTATAACTTTTATAAACAAGAAGATAGGCACCTGCAACTTGGCATATATTAATCAATAGCTGACGCTTCTAGGACAACAATTACTCATTTGTGGGTCAATGCCTTCTATGTTAGGGAGAATCATTGATGAATCATCCTCATATAGTATTTTAAACAACAACTTCGGGAGTAGACTAGTTAGAAGTAACTGTTACCGATTATTTTGATATCTATTCTGCATCTGCATGTATTTATTCGGTTTTAAGAGTCTTTCGTGACAGATCTTTATTTGTAAAGGTTATACATTCAATAAATAAGTCCTAAGGTTGCGACTGGTTAGGTTTCATATTAATACAGAAGATTTACAACTTGTACTTTGTGGTTTGTTGCTGAATAGCTTCAATTTTAATTACCATAACTTTATGATGGGTTTCCTAATCGTGTTTTAATACACTTTTATGTACTCGAACTGAAATGAAATTGAATTTAGAAGTTGTAAAACACGTTCTATATTATATTAATGCATTTATAAAAAGCCTTTAGTTTCCTAATTACGTCTCTACACGGAAAGTATCGCCATAGCTCCATCGTTTCGTTAATTCCCAGATCTCATAAATACTGGTATGTTTTAATCATTTAGGGCGTATAATAAGAAGGGACAAAGGACGGTTCATTATGTTTAATAATAAGGCCTAAAACACCAGTTTCATTATTTGACGACATCCGTCTTTGTCTTTATTATCTTAAATTAATTTGACGCCAGATTCAGCCATTAATAAAGTTGTCTGATGCTCGGAAATAAAAGTCCTTTGGAATGATACATGTTGCAGATTAATTTGGTAGAATACAGGCTACCTCGGGTAATTTACTTTCACAAAAACGAAGAAGTTCTTATAAATTTAATCCCGGATTTATAATAACCACAGATGGTTTACTTATATTTTTAGGGATTTTCTTCGGTAGCGTTTGCGGTGGCTCATTATTTTAACATTTGAAATCAACTTTTACCAGTAAACCTCCTTTATGGCTGTTAAAAATGGCGTCTATGCAATCCAAAGGAGGGCCAGAAAAGTCTTCAGTTTGGTCAGGTCGGATTTTTGTGTTATCCTATGGTATTGAACAGTTGTGCATCACTTGACGAATTGGAGAAAACTTGACGTTAGCTAACCTCTACCACAAGTTTTCGATGGGGTTGAAGTCTAAGGATTCTGCTGACTAATTCAATTTATCGACTTTCCTGGTCGACATACAAGATTGAACCACTTTTGCTCTACGAATTGTCATCTTGGAAAATATACTTTTCATCTCAAAACAAATTGTTCCCAATAGGCAACATGTTATTCTGTAGTACTTAAATGTATTCTGTGGCATTCACGGAAGACATGCAGTCTATCAACTCTTTTGGCAGACATACAGTCCCATAACGTTATAAATGTTGCGTGGTTTTATTGTTGAAAGTATGCATTTTGATGAAGATTCTTCCTTAGTAAACCTTCTGACTTCGTATTACCCGTATGATTATTGATATTAAATGCGAATTCATCACTATATCCACTGTTCTGGTGTCCAGGGACGATGTTCCTTTGCACACCGCAAACGATTGAGTCTCTGTTTCAGTGGTTTCTTGTGTGCTCTATACACAGCTCTCGCAGTAGATCTACACAAAGTCACATCGGTAGTTTCTCGCTATAATTTGGTCAGTTATGTAAAATTAAGGCTCCTGCTCTTAACCCAATAGCATATGTAGCAGGAGATATTTTTGGTATGCCACTCGAGGACTTATCTTCAATTTTTCCAATTTCGGCAAACTTCATAGTTAGTCGAACGATGATTGGTTGATTACACTGCACTTTATTAGCGATTTCACGTGTGGAAGCTCCTTCACTATGAAAAAAATGATTGCATATCATTTTTTATAGGATTATTTGATCTGTCTCTCCTGTAAGGGGATATAGTACGCGCCAAATGAACGTTTAAGTCAGGCCGCAACAAACCGTTGAAAATCGGGCTCTTCGTTTAGCACAGGGCAGGGGGGCAGTTCACATATAGGATTAGAAGAAGACAATCTTTATTAATGCAATACAAGGGGTATGTCAAAAAAAGTGGGGGCCACTCTATAAAGTTGCAGTTATACGTATGTTCTCCTGAAAGGGACACTACTGCTGCTGCACAGACTGCTGACGGGGAGTTGAACCTACCTTATTGTGCTTCCTGCTTATCTCAATATTGTTGACAAAATATATACCAAAACGGAAAGTACCAGTTGAAAGTTGTCAAACGTTGTTTATAAATATACGAAATAGAATAGGAAGAAAAAGGTCTTCAATTAAGTTTATATCGAAAAGGCTTGGAGACGTTCGAACCTGCTAATCGAACCGCCATTGACTACAACATTTATAAAAAGACAGAAAAAGGAAAAGAATTTCGTAGTAAACATCAGCTGAGTTAACAACACAAATACAAATTGCATATATATATATATATATATATAAATATACAGGAGGTTGACCTTATTTTTTGATAACATGACTACTTTTGTCTCATAAATTGAAGTACTCGATTACTGCCTATAATCGTTACTAGTATCTATCGAATATAGTTTTTACACTAAGTGGGCGTCAAGGTGAAAGAAGGCGGAAGGTATTTTTACACTCAGTTGACTTCAAGCAAGGGAGGCAAGAAAAAAGACACAGATGTACGTCACTGGATAATTCCATCAAAATGCGCAATAAATCGTTAGATAATACAATGTTGAATCAGAATCGGAGAAATAGCGACAAAGCTTTAAACATCAAAATAGATAATTTGCGGCACAAAATGATTGCTGGAACGATAAATCTTTAGCAGAATGTTAAAAATAGTAACGCATATAATTATATATGCATCGAACGAAAAAGGACACCACACGGTAGTCACACTATATTACTTATTCTTGTTTATACACTATGCCAAGTAGTAGTCAAGCTTTTAATATTAAAAAGATAAATTCATTAATTTAAAATTAAAATAATGCGAAGAACACAAGAAGGGAAAAGTATAAAGTAGAGACGTGATCAACTGATGGGACACCTTTTATGACATGAAGGACTGTTAAAAACAAATAGTTGAAGGAAGACTCAAGGGGCGTAACTCTAGGAGGAGACCAAGACTACATTATATGGCACAAATACTCAAGGGCATGGAATGTCATACCTACAGGGCACTGAAGAAACTAGCCATGAGTAGAAAAGAGTGGAGCGCTGCGACAAACCAATCCGCGGATTGAAAACAAATAAAGAAAAAGTTCATAAGACCTACCCGAGGCCCTCCTTAACTTCACCAAGCACAAAGACGTCAGCTCAGACTCTGCTTACTGCGCAGCCAAACCCGCCGGAGCTGATTGTTGATAAACCAGTTCTTCACAGAACCCTCGCTATCATTTTTTGAAAAATGCCTGCAATTGCACGACGTTTTTAAAATTCTAGCCCGACAACTCCCGGGATATCCGAAAGGTGGCGTAAGATGATTTAATGAACATTTAAATTCCAACACAAGTGCACAAGAGCATCACTAAAACTCCAATCTAACCTAGAGCGAATACAAAAATGGCTCAAAAAATGGTGTATAAAAGTAAATGAAGAAAAATCTGTTCAGGTTACATTTACTAAACGAAGAGGCGTGTGCTCACCTGTTACACTAAATGGAACCATAATACCACCAGCTGAAAATGCCAGATACCTAGGCATCCATCTCGACAAAGGATTGACCTGGAGAACACATGTATGGAAGAAACGCCTGCAATTGAACCTCAAACTCAGGAACTACTACTGGTTACTAGGTCGAAATGCTCCGCTGTCACTGGAGAACAAAATACTTATATATAAAACCATGTTTAAGCCCATCTGGCTCTACGGGATACAAATATGGGGAACGGCCTCATCATCCAATATCACTATACTTGAGCGATTCTAGTCAAAAATGTTAAGAATCATCACAAGGGCGCCGCATTATATTACAAACGCAGAAATAAGTACTGACCTCAACATTTGTGCAGTGAAACACGAAATAGTGAGTGCAAGTGAAAGATATTTAAACAAATTAGAAGTTCATTCCAACGGCTTAGCATTAAACTTACTAGACAATAGTGAGCATATTCGTAGACTAAAGAGACACTATACACTAGACTTACCATTTAGATTCTAACCTAGAAGTAAATGTACCCACACGTATAGAGTATCGTATAACATACATATATGTTTTAGACAAATAAGGTAAAAGCGAACATCACCGGATGTTCACTTTCCATGTTGCTTTCCCATGTAAAAAATTTGCTTAATGCTTTATGAAGCAGATCGTAAATAGTCAGTCGCATTTAAAAAAAATTTAAATTCCAACACAAGTGCGGTAAAGCTGACGAAAGTCACAGAAGCTTTAACTTTGATGACATATAAATCGAATATAATAGGTATTTCTCGTACAAATGAGCATTAAGTAGTTTCTAACCACTTCATATTTCTTCAGAGTAATAAGTAACTGCGGGATGTAGCAAACAATTAATATTTCAGTTTTGCAATGAATTTTAAGATCACAATAAGCAGATAAACCAATTGCATAGTAACGATAAAATACTTAGATCTGTTTTTCAGAAATTACATCAACCCTTTATCTTAAACTCCAAAAAACAGTGACACCACTGTATTTGAAACTCTTAAATATATCTTCGTATACTTGGAGACATATCAAATTGTCTGCATCTCGATAAAATCCCGTTAACATAAAAAAAAGTTGTTTTGTCTGAAATGCTTTCATTTTGCTAGAAATTGTTTTTCGAACGCACAGATAGAAATCGATGTTGACGTCGTATCCAAGATGTTCTTTATAAGCTGCCTACGCCACTACAGCGCAGGTAAATGCTGAAGAAATAGGCCATTAACATGCATGTTGTGTATGATGGGCCTAAGGATTACTAAACAGAGTGAATCTAGAACGCGTAGGTGTCTCAGAGAAGACTATAAAGACACGCTATGCAAATTTGACTTGAATTAGCAGTGCATGAAAGCTGATATGAGAGAAAACAGCAAGCATTATATTCAGGAGGGTGTCATGGATTATGGCAGTGAATATAGTAGCAGCGGAACACGGAACAAGACAGCTAGATTATATGCATATAATTGCTGCATACAATGATTATTGAATGTGACCGATTGACGTATAAACAGTGTACATAAATTGAATTGTGACGTAGGAGCTGAGCATAGGGAATACGAGAAAGCTGTACATTACATTACACTTTAAAGCAACTCAATATGCACAATTAACAAACTCTACATGGCTTTACAGCTATTGAACCGACAATTTTTCATATAGGTTGTTTAGTAGTAACTATCGTCACACTATTTAGTTACGCACGTACACACATAGTTACGCCTATAAACAACACCAAACAAACTACATTTATTTATTAGTGCTTTATACCTAGTTTAAAAAAACTAAATAACTAGATTAATTTTGTATTAATAAATTAATATTATCTAATCCCATTAGCACTTTCAATTAAAAAAGAAAACAGAAATTAAGTTCGTGTTTAAACAATATTACTGAGTATTTTTTGCGTTTCAAAAACTGCATCGTGCTGTCACTAACTGTTTTTTCTACTGTTCAAGCTTCTGTCTTACAATTTCCATGTGTTTTGTATACGTTTTAATTTCTTATTAACATATAACATATGTATTTTGAATATTCAATTTTGCCTACTTGTTACCTCGCGTTACTGAAACTCCTGAAAATGTTCCCTCTTAACCTAGAAATGTAAGTTTCCATGGTATTTCTAGAAAATAAGTTTTCCTATTTACAATTCTTACAAATGGAAGAGAAATATTTACTGCTAATAAATATATGTCTATAATACATTGAAAATTTTAATATGTTGATGTTCACCCTTGTAACATCATTTGATCGTTGTCGTAATAGACTAGCGGTAGGGGACTTGTTTCGTGTTTGCGATATTTTGTTTTTGAATTTCCACGAGTTAGCAGAAGACACTGCACTTTTGACGACACAAAGAAAGCCATACGAGATTCTAAGATTGTACAACAACTTATAGGTACGGATAATAATAAAAAACATAATAAATTAATTATAAATAGAAAATTTGTTCGTACATGAAATATAACTACAGATGTAGGAAATGGTTTTGCAGACAACATATTCTAATTCAAAAGGGTTTGGGAATAACGGAGGAAAGATGTGAAAAGCTCAATCGTCTCTGAAATCAGGTCTACTATTTTTCTAAAAACAGTTAAATTTCAAACATTGAGGAATAAGGAAAGTTTTGTAACTTTATTGTTTCACTAATTCATTCTGTTTGTGGGTATTAGGAATTCCAAATTAAATCATAAACCGTAAAATAAAAATAAACTATATTATACTGTGCCATCGACAAAGAAAATAGAAAAATATTTAAAGAGAAGTACACAGGAATTTGAACATCAAATCTTATGAGAACAAAGCAAAGCTGTTACCACTAAGCTATTACGAAACAGCACAGCTGATGATGCTAGCGCATATCTCAACAATGTTTTTGATTTCAATGTCATTAAATATTTGATGTAGAGCTGTAGTAGGGGCAGCATTTCAAATAAATGCGTATCGTATCATGTACGAAGTTATTGCTTCTTCATTTAAGGAAATTTTCAATAGAAGTTTATATCACGAGATTTAATATGCAATTTATTAACCTTCACTCTGTTTGATGTTTAAATTGTTATATTTTATAAACATGTTACGGTTAATTGCTGATATTTTATTACAGAACGTTGTGCTCCAATAGTTAAGAATTTTAATAATGCAAATTTGCAAAACTGTTTTTAAACAGAATTATGTAACATTATAAATGCAAATTTAAGAAATATTATTGATTCTACTATACAGGGAATTTTTCTTTTTAGTATACATTGCCTATGTATACTTTTAAAAAGAACGCGTCAATTACACCTATTGTGTAGGCAACCAAGTATACCGACAACTAAAAAACAGAAGCAAACGTCACGGTAATTGTGAATTATTTGAGTATGAAGGTTATGTTGATGCAGTGTTTATATTAAATAAGTATTTCACCCTGTATGTAGGATGCAAATGATGACTTTTTTGTTAAATACAAAAATCGACAGGGTGATGTTTCTGTAGGGTCCGTGAACATTGTACTTCCTTTGTACAACACAAATACATCAGCGGCAAAGTAGTGTAATGGTCACCATAGCTGCCTTCCAAGCAGTTGATCCGGGTTCAATTCCCGGCGATCGCAAACTTTTTTTAATTATTATTTTTTGTTATAATTGTTAATTATGATTTCTTCAACATAGCATAAAATATTTCATTTCATTTCTTCGGTTAAAACGTGATTACTTTTAGTTCTTATTTTATGGGAATTTATTACGCATACCCCTGATTTAAAGTTTCTATCAATTGTTTGAATGGTTCGAATACAAGGAATAGGTCTTTCTGGATATTTTACTGAAAATAAGTCTCTCGAAGTTCTTAAGCTGTTTCCATTTCGGTATCACATTAGAATTTCCACTTTTTCGTCTTTACTGTACATTGTTGTATAAAAAACGCAAGAAGACACTAAATAAAGATTACTTTTATTTTTTAACATTGAATTAATTTGATTGTTTTGGTCACAGCATGCTTCAGTTGTCTGTATAGGTGGTTGCCTACATAATAGGCGTAATTGACGATTTTTTTTAAGTATACATAGGCAATGTATACTTAAAGAAAATTTCCTGTATATTAACCTCTATTTTTGTCGATATCCGTTCGACATTATAACCATTTTATTCAAGTTTTTCATGTAATCAGTTTGCTTCTAAAAAACGAAAAATCCAAATAAAAAGTGAAATTGACTTAAGCCGAAATAATATAATCACTTAAAGGTTAAAATTAAATGTTTACCTAGGATGAGAAATCAATTTCTGTTGAACGTTATCACGAAAGTCAGGTTTAATTCTCTATCTCTCATTAGCTTTACCTATTACGTATATACTGCCACGAAGCTTAATCAAACGAGATCAGATTCAGAGCCACTCTTTTGGTTCCCGTCGAGAAATTCATCTATTGGAAAAAACTTTGTCAAGGTATCAGCATTACACGACGTAGCTTCGTCGTGCTGATATCATAGGCGTGTTATCAGAATATTCATTAGCTTGTTAAATAGCTGAGATAGGAACTTGATGCCCCTGAAGTAAATCGAAGTTTCGATTTGCGTAAGTAAAGGCATACATTTTGTATTCCATATTCAAATATTACAGAAATGTTGTTGGTCAGTGTGTTTGAAGAACTGAGGAGGATACCTTCTGTTTGCAATAGGAACTAATCCCACTTATAATAAATAAGATCATGTACAGAGCTGTGTAGTCTTATGGTTATGCAGTAAGTCTCTGAAATAAATTGTTGAATAAAGTTTGGGACCGATTTTCTTATAATCTGTGGCCATTTTCGATAGGTGTTTTGTGTTGCTATGCTGTTGGATGTTGAATTTTCGAGATTGCAGGCTGGTTTGGATTTGTATTTGGTAATGTAGTAGATTGTTAAGCTTTTGCCATATTTATTTGTGGTTTCTTATCTGTAAGCAAACTTGTTTAAAAACATTTGAGATATGTTTTCCACATATATAAACAAATACGTGTGTTATGGGAATTTTAACTTTTCCTGTGTGAATTTTATAATATTGTTTTGTTCTATTGTGTATTAAGTACAGCTTTTAATGATTTCAATAAACTATGTTATTGAATTTAACTAAAATAAATAATTTTTTATTAAATGGAAATATTGATTCGGTTAATTCGCATCAGAGTGTATTCGTGTGAGATATTGAAACATGCAAAATTTTGTTTGGAATGTAATGGAAAATTCAGATTTTGTGTTTTATCACATATAAAAAAGTTATTTGTATATTTTAGATTTGGCTAAAGTTTCCAATTGGATCCTAGTTTCTGATTGGATGTAGAAAATCAGGATATGCGTCTTAGATTCAAGCTAAGAGTGTTGCATTTACAAATTTTTCATTCGGTTTTGTTGATCTCTTTGGTAAAGGCCGAATAATAATTGAATTTTTCGTTGTTTTTTAAAGCAGTAGTCTTTTAGATCGCAGAGTGAAAGGTCGCTCCTCTGGCTACTCATTTGAGCAGTGTATTCTTCATAATTATGTAGTTTTTTGAAATATAACCAGCTGTTAAGTGTTGTGTGTAAATCGGCCGTATTTTTAAAACATACCTGTCGCTGAAATAGTGATTTTTTTCTAAAATATATTTTCAAAATTGGAAGTGGAGTTCTGCATAAACGGCGTCAGTAAGTGGAAATTGTTTTGAAGCGTCGTTTGTTTCATCGCTTCGATCTATGCATCTAAATGTCAAGAAAGTTTGATTCGGCAAAATTTTTTCATCGCAAGAAAAGTTTGTTGCATTTCAAGAATAGAACCTCAAAAAAGATAATTATTAAACATTTATACTGAAATCAAAAAAGAAGTGTCATTGAAATATATATTTAATTAACTATGAATTTAATAAAACTAATGGTATTTTGGTAATTTTATGGAACAATTCTAATATCGAACACGAAGTGATTCAAAGTTTACACTTACCTTAACCGCGAGAGATTTTCGATTTTTCCGAGGAATTCGGCGGAGAAATATTTACGGCAACAGGTTGGCGTTCGAACATTTGAAGGTTGGCTATAGCAGAACAGCTAACTAAGTTTATCAACACAAGTGCATCCGTATAAATAGATCCTTTACAAGTGCAGTGTTATTTATAAAATCAGCCTATGAGCGACCTTTAAAGAATAGCATAATACAGGTAGGAAGAGAGTGCCCAGAAGGGTTACGGAACCTTTCGTGGGCGGAAAATAGGTACAGCTCCACTTATAAAGTATATCACAATTTGCAATAATTATTATAACATTCTCAATATTACAATTTACTTTCGGCTTAGATCGCGTCGTCCTTTGGGAACTACACCCAGCTTTTTCAGGTAAGGACCGACCTGTAGCTTGTCTGCCTTTACAAGCATAGGCTCTAGAAGTTTGAGCCATATTTGTTGGTAGGCCCTGCCTGCCTAAACGGACCGTATGCTTCGATTATTTGAACCTTGGGACGGACAAGGATTTGTAGTGAATGTATTTTGTTTGACAGGCATAAGCCGATTAAATACATTAAGATCAAATCCTTGTCCGCCGCAAGGTTTAATTAATCTAATCACACGGCCCTGTTTAGGCAGGTAGGGCAGACAAGCTACAGATCGGTCCTTACCTGATAAATCTGGGTGTAGTTCCCAAAGGCCGACGCGGTCTAAGCCTAAAGTAAATTGTAATATTAACAGCTCGAGCTACCGCGAAAGCCTCAAAGAATAAATTTTAACATTATTCAATATTGAAAATACAAACGAAAGGAAGATATCGAACCCATATGCAAATCAGAATATAATATTTGGTTGTTTGTGGAACTTAATGAAAGCTTCCATTCATTTTTAACAAATATAGGAATGTCTATCATATGTTTCATTTCTCGTTTCTAGTTGCTGAACTTCTTAAAATAACGAATCACGGTATTTTTATCAATGTAGGTGTTTAGTTTAGGACCATCAGGGGAAAGTGTTTAGATAAGGTTGGTACAATATTTGATCAAAATTGCAACATATTTTTGTATCCTTTATCGGAAATGGCATTGATTGAAGGTAAGAATAGAGATGTGGAAGAAATATCTGTATTACAAACTGTCAAGGATTACATTAGTTGTTTAGAACTAATAAATGAGACCCCTACGTACTGATAATTTTTTTGTAAGTTTATAACCAACTAAAAATTACAACAGATAGATTATAGACGAAATTAGAGAAAAGATAGTTGCTTAGTAGCCCAAATTTCTTAGTTTGCTCAGTTATGTTTAGTTCTTCTTGGTGTATTCTGCCAGTACAACATGATGATCTTTTAGAAACGTGAGAACTCGTGCAGAAAATAAGCCGCATGTACGTACGACATTTTGCAGCTTCGGCTAATCCTGATAATGATATAATAATGAATACCCTCATACTGCAAGATGTTTACCTTGGTAGCAGTTCATCAATCTCTTAAAAATTACAAAGTATATATTAAACAAAAGCTGAATATCGTGAGATGAATGCCAAGTAGATTCCTTGCTTGTTCGCTGGAGAATACAAGTTGAATGGTTTGCAAATCGCTTCTTCTTTACTGTAGCGATATGTTAGAGAAGGAGACGTATTTTTGTACTTAGTTGTGAAAACGTAGGAAACCTGGGTACATCATTTTACTCCTGAGTCGAAACGTACAAGCATGTAGTAGTGTCACATAATATCCCTCTAGAAGTTTGAGCTTCTAGAGCAAATGCTTGTAAAGGCAGACAAGCTACAGGTCGGTCCTTATCTGATAATGCTGGGTGTAGTTCCCAAATGACGACGCGGTCTAAGCCGAAAGTAAATTGTAATATTTATATTAAAGCTGTTGAAGAGTGGATACACATACATACAACCCAAAGACTTCTTCCAAGGAGGTATTACAAAGCTTCCAGATTGGTGCACAAGAACACTACATAGAAAAATAATATAGTATTTCATTGCTGTAATATTGTAATACCCTTATTTATAAATAATTTCCTGTTTAAATTTCAACACCCCTCGTATTTTAATGATATCATTATATATTTTATTTAATTTTACATAGAATTTGAAACTGGGGCAAGTTTTATTGGAAGTTGGTTATATATCCTTGCAATTGCTTATGCGAACAATTGTCTTGCTACTTGGTTTCGTGGTTATTGGTTTTGTAAATCAGTTTGGCCGCAGCTAATCAACAGCTGCGGCTAACTTATCTCACATTAAAACCAGATAAAATAAGAATATTACAAGTGATAGATAGTCAACAGTTACTATGATTTTCCCCAGCAATTTCAGTTAACTATGAAAACGTGCATCGAACTCTCAGATATTTACATATCTTTACAAACACGTACTACGTTCACCCATATATAGGTTTTTTCAGGAAATGAAAATCTACATATGAATGGCTGTCATCTGAACAAATTTTGGTATGATTGATTTTATATATTCAAATATTGCTCATATAAGCATATATTAAATTAAGCTCTCAGGAATTCTAGCTTATCATTTTAAGAATTTACTAATTCTGTTTGGCAAACGTGTGCTATAATTACATGATTTAAAATTAATACATATCTACTGCCGGATCATATGAATTGTGCTTTGTAGGGTGTTGCTCTCTTATACTATGGATTGCGACATGAATACAGCTTGTTTTATTTATATTAAGAATTATTCAACATAATCTACATTTCGCTGCGCTATGTAAAGTTCATCACCAACGAGGGGAAACTTTGGTACAATACCGTATTTCTTATATTTTATATTACAGACATTTTTAGATTAGTAATGAAGGTTTTGTGTTATGCTTTGAATAACGATTGTTACTTTGGTATTAATATCGTGAAAATATATAAATTGAAGCAACTTTAAAAAGTCACTAATATGTACGAATAAAGTACGCTGATGAAATAGTCTTTACAAGCAGTTAAGTAAAAATAGAACTAATATTAAAAAGTAGTAAATTTTAATTACATTTTGAAGAATTGTAAGAAATGAAAGTCAGTTTTGAGACTACGACAGAGACTAAGCTATTGAAATATAAGTGTCCCGGTCAGGCGGTTGTAAGTTAATACTCAGCGCATTCGACTTCTACTTTGAAGGTCTGGGGTTCAGCTCCCAGTAAAAATCACTGGATCTTTAAAGCCGCTCTCCTTCGCAAGGCAATGGTATTTAACGCAGTAAATCTTCTCTGAAGTAGAATTGTCTACACTACCCGTTGTTCGAATTCCACGTTAACCTGTCGGTTCTCTATGTCTATGCCACTTTAAAACGCACAACACAGACATACGAGAGAAGATTGCCACGTCTCGTAGGAGACAAAGCACACCAAGAAGAAAAGTGACCGAAGAGTAAATATATGTTTTGCAGTATTCCAAACTGCAATCTTCTTGTTCTTATTGCTCTATTATAAAAAGTTGTCGTTATAGCCTATACGGGGGCTGGCGTATAATATTACATACAATGTCAATTGTAAAAATTGAGCAATATCTTGTACTAACCGTAATATATTTCACCCACGTGACTAATTTTATCCAAATGAAACTTTCCTTTAGAATATTCCAAAGTCATTTATATTGCTGTGATATTGTAATGGGAGGGGGGGACCTTAAATGTAAATTGAGCAAAAGTACCATCTAAAAGTTCTGTTGTGTAAATTAATTAAATTTAAAAAATAATGGGATTTGACACTATGACAATTTTCCCATCTGTCATTATTTTGGAATTCTATTGGTAGTTAAGCTAAAATAATAACTTCTTGTATTTGTTTATGTTTGGGTTTTTAGGTTTTGGAGTTTTTTTTAAATTTGGATGTCAGATAAAAAATGTAATATTTAAAAAAGGTGAATTATACAGCATAATAAAACGAGATGAGGATTTAGTAGTCGCAGGTGAAGAGTGGTTTTGGCGTGCCAAGGTTCAGTGAAAGGGTTGGTACTGAAAAGAGATGGACTGGTTGCGGTGACATTGAAGACGGTGACGGTTTTACGAAATTGGGCGTGTTGTTGATGATTTTTGTACAACGTTTGATTTTTCTCAATTTTTTTGTAGGTACGAGACGAAGCCACGAGTAATTCCCAGAGAGAACAGTTTTGTGCTTGAGCTGGTTAGCATACGTTTTTTTACCATGACTTTTATTGCACAGCAACACTTTGTCGCTGCCAGCGTGGGGCGAAAATTATTATTATTGTGAAGGGATAAACCAAAGCAATTTTTGGCGCCATCAACGTGGGGCTGTAATTATAATTATTTAATTGGGAGACATAGCAATATTTTGGCGATTTAGGAAATCAGTTGAATGAAATGGAGTTTTTTATTTACTGAACTAAATTTATAGGCAACGTAAGGGCTGGTAGCTTGTATCTTAAGCAGTGTTTGTTAGTAAAGGGGTTGGAATTTGTTTTGTTCGCGAAAAAAAATGGAAAGGTCGGAAGAAACTGTGAAGACTAGGGAAGTTAAAAAGAGAATGGAGAAGGAGAAGAGAATGTTGGAAGAGAAACAGAAGGAGAGGGATGTGACAGATGAAAGGGAGAGAGATAAGTGGAATAGGTGTAGAGAAGGAGCAGGTGTTATTTAAAGAAGAGAGGGAGGTAGAAGAAGAAGCTACCGGTAAGAAAGCAACCGAAAAGATGGAGAAGATGATAAAGTGGCTTGAGAGGATGGACCATAACAATGAAGCACGCATGAAGGAAATAAAAGAAGAAATGTGTGCGATTAACAACGAGATGAGTACAAATTTTAAGGAAGAGATGAAAGCAGTGAGGGATGAGATAAAGGAAGAAATGAGTGCGATGAGGGCGATGAGAACTAGGATTGAACAGAAATTGGACGATAACAATAAGGAGATAAGGGAAAACATAAATAGAATTGAATTAAATACCAAACTGTTAGAAGCCAGACAGAAGAAGGAAATGGAACAGGAATTAGATAAGAAGTTAGATAAGGATAATGGGAATAGGATAGAAAAGTTAGAAAAAGATGATAGGAAAGGTAAATGAATATGATGGGTATATGATAGGTAAAGGTGATAGGAATATGATAGGAAAGGTTTATGAATATGATAAGAATATGTAGGAAAGATTAATGGATATGATAGGAATATGATAGGAAGATTTGATAGAAATAATAAGGAAAAGGGGAAGGAATTCAATGAAAATGATAATGAATTTGGAGGATATGATATGAAATAAAGAATTTGATGAAAATAATTTAGATGGCTCACAAATTAGTGAGAAAGGCGTTGAAATATCACACGAGAAAGGTTTTGAAGTGTTAGAGGAAAATAAAAAGGATTTGAGACAACAATTAATCTGCATAAAAGATTATTATCCTAAAATAATTAAGGATGAAACGAAAATAAATTTATTACATTCTAAAAGGGGAATTGGATTGTTTATCCTTATTTATGAAATACAATATCAAGGGGAGATTTTGCTAAGGAACAGTATTTAGTTGAGTTAATGTTAAAAATCTAGAAAAAATAGATTTAAAACAGGGTAATTAAAAAATTAAAAATAGTAAAAGCCATAAAACTGTTTAAAAATCTTAAGGAAGCAAATTAAGAAAATGGTAACTGTTTGTAATTTTTATGTTAATGTTAATATAAGTTCTATTTCATAATTCTGATGTTAATGTCAATGTAAGTTCTGTTTGGTAATTTTGATCTAATGTTCATGTAATTTCTGTATTGTGGTTAGTCTATAAGAGTGTTTAAAATTATGCATCGGTGAAGCAAAATTTGTAAAACTCTTAGAGAGGAAAAATGCTGTGATATTGTAAAGGGGGGGGGCTTAAATGTAAATTGAGCTAAAGTACCATCTAAAAGTTCTGTTGTGTAAATTAATTATATTAAAGAAATGGGATTTGACACTATAACAACTTTCCCATCTGTCATTATTTTGGAATTCTATTGGTAGTTAAGGTAAAAAAATAACTTTTTTTTTGTTTATGTTTGGGTTTTTGAGTTTTGGAGTTTCTTTTAATTTAGATGTCAAAAAAAATGTAATATTTAAAAAAGGTGAATACAGCATAATAAAACGAGATGAGGTTTTAGTAGTCGTAGGTGAAGAGTGGTTTTGGCATATCAAGGTTCAGTAAAAGGGTTGGTGCTGAAAAGAGATGGACTGGTTGCGGTGACATTGAAGCAAGGTGACGGTTCTACGAATTTGCGCTTGTTGTTGATTTTTTTTTGTTGAACGTTTTATTTTTCTTTTTTGTACGAGCCGAAACCACGAGTGATTCCCAGAGAGAACAGTTTTGTGCTTGAACTGGTTGGCATACGTTTTTTTTTTATTACTTTTATTACACAGCAACTTTTTGTCGCTGCCAACGTGGGGCGAAAATTATTATTAGTGTGAAGGGATAAACCACAGCAATATATTGGGATCTTAATACTCCGCCTCGTGACTATATTAAGATAACTATTGTGTATACATATAATGCCCGTCTTGTCTTTATTTTATTAATAATGGTATCAATTTAAAGTTATTCAAAATGTACATATTTGCATTCTATATTCCAAAATTATCATGGAAATAACTCTTGTGTGGGTTTATAGTGGATTTCTGGTTTCAACGATAAAGATTGTGATTAGATATGCAGGAGAATGCAATGATGCGTTAACTATAAGATAAGGGACAACAGAAGGTCTAAATTTCGATTCTTATCGTATTGAAAAACATGAAGATTCAATTTTTCTTTATAGTTCCAATTATCTAAGAGATTGAAAATGCTAAGAAGTATTGAATCTCTTCGAAAATACAGGCTAGTATTGTAACCATGGGACCGCGGTGGTCGAGTGCGAGAACGCATTGACCACTCGAGGTCACAGTAAATGCAGTTGCTCCGTTGGGGCGATCGAATCCCGACTGGGGCGGCCGCATTTGCTTAATTAAGTTTAGGGTGCATGTTGCATGAATGTTTAGTATGTAAGGGACGCCCGCACCCCCCTGAAGTAATGCGAAAGCGGTTCCGGGGGGGGGGGGAACGGCAGTATGAATGAAAAAAAAAAGTATTGTAACCATAAAATGTAGCTCTTATCAGCCACAGTCATGTCATAGGTATTAACGAAAATCTTAGAAGAAATATTTAAATTATTGTGCTTGAAATTTAAAACTTTCTGAGAGCCGACCACGTCCGAATCTTCAAAAATGTTTCACTTTATAATCTCTCGCATCTCATTAAGATATTTGCGTCTACTGTTGAACATATGCTTCTCCAGTCTTCTTCCACCATAATCTATTGCTAATTGTACCTAGTTTCTGACACTGTCTTTATATGTTCGGTGGTGGTCCCTTAAACTGCGTTTCGTATCGGTAGGCCTCTATTATTCACTTTGTCCACGTTCTGTCCTCAGTTCGAGCTAAAAGTCTTGCCTAGTTCCACTTTAGACATGCGATTCTTTTTACGACGTCTTGTCTTTTTGTTTGATGTCTCATATGTTTGTTTGGAATTCTTTCTTTTAACCAAATCTCGAGCATTGCACGTTTCATGGCCCGCTGCGTCACCCTAAGTTTATTTGCTGACCTCTGCATTACTGTCAATGTTTCCGCACCGCATGGTTTCACACAGTGATTATATACCTTCCTTTTCCTTTACTCTTTAGGACATTTTTTAATATTCCATATGTTTTTAATGCAAGACTAATTCTTGTTTGTATCTCTCGTAGGTTTGGATATTTCTTCCTAATCTGAGTTCATGCCCCAATCATTTATATCATTCCACTCGCTCTATTTCTTTATCGTCTATTTTTATACTACAAGAGCTGGTACATCATAATACTTAAGGGTATTTCATTAATTTAAAAATATATGACCTTTGCGTGTGATAGTAGTAGCTAGTAGTAGGTTGCTTTATAGGCTAAACGTTGATTATGGCTTGGACGCGATTCCCCACATACAATTTCTTAAGTTGATTGAAAATCGTGGAATCGTATTGGTGAAAATATTTCCTGCAGTTTTATCATTCGGATTTGACGTTAATCTGGAGATCCTCTGTATTTGCACCTTAGCGCTGAGAAGAAACATGCGTGAGAAACGAGCCCGATACCCAGCAGTGGGACAAAAAGACTGTTAGCTATGCGAATTGCATTATTGGTTTTGCAGTAAATGGTCTATACCAGGGTTCCGCAGCCTTTTCAAGGAATCGGGCCACTAGAGTAACCAATAAGTGGGGGCGAGTACGGGGGGGGACTGCATGCGACATTTCTAAGAAAAGGTTTTTTTGTAAGCTTAGCTATGAAACCAGTGATCCACAAAATTTTGAATTCAATCCTACGGGAAGGTCTCACCCTCCTCTCAGTATGCCAACTGGCGTGGTTTCAGTCACTAACTTACTGACAGTGTTGGGTAAGTTACTCTAAAAAAGTAACTAAGTAAGTTAATCAGTTACTCGGCAAAAAAGTAACTAAGTAAGTTACTAAGTTACAGAATTATAAAAGTAACTTGAATAAGTTACTAAGTTACCATAAAGTAACTCGTTATTTTTTAAGTTACCTTTTTTTATGAGACGCTACTAATGTACAATTACTACAATTACTACCAACTTAATATCAACAGAAACACACATTTATAAGCAATTGTTTATTAGCAAATATTCTATACGTGGGGGAAGGAACAGGCTTAGAGCTTAGAGGCGCTGGTTCAACGATGTTTTTGGGATTTTCCCAGGATTCTATTTTATTTTTCGTTATTATTGAAATATAGAGACGGTGAATGTATTTTCGTCTGAATTAGACACTCCCAACCTGCGCACGGGCATTAGGAATGTACTTCCCAGTAATCCGCATACCTGCTCAAAGAGCTTCTAGTTGTTAAAGGATTACAGATTACTGGAAAAAGCTGTCACCGCCCAAATAGCATCCGTCAAATACAATTTATTATCGACTAAGTACAAGAAGGTATTCCTGTGTTCGGTATTAGCATTTGCATACTAAAGCATTCGAAATTTCAACAAATTCTTCAGCTTCAGGTATAATTTCTTAAATACTACGCATTATAAACCGAACATTTTAAAATATTTTACATTTGTAGCATGAAAATGTAACTTGTCATATTCAGTTACTAAAGTTACTAAATAATTGTAACGTGTTATAGTTACAATTACTGAAAACACAAAAGTAATTAAGTTACTATTAAGTTACTGAAAAGTAACTAGTTACTAGTAACGAGTTACTTTTACTTAGTTACTACCCAACACTGCTTACTGATGAGTACCATTGAGTTATTGGGGTTGTAGCAGTTTCTAATATGCCAAATCACAGGTTCACTATTACACAATCAGTTTTATGATTAGTGAATCCAATAAGAGGAACCAAACGAAATGTGGCAGCCGACATTTGGTCTTTGAAACAAACCCCCGCAAAATTTTCATACTTTTGCTCATATTACTAAATTGCTTCTTACTTAGTCATACATTTATGTTATGTTATTCAATTTCCTATTGTTTTGTTTAAAAACGTTGATATTTAAATAAAAAATTATATAAAGTAAAATTTTAGAGACAAACTTATAGGAAAAGTGTTATAAAAAAAGATTCCACCTCCCAGGTATTGCGGCAATTATTAGATTTCCCGACTTAAGCTTAAGGGTCCATCAATAATAATAGAAGCTCATGCTCGTGATTCCGAACAAATAATAAGCGGTGTGATCGACAGCCTCAATGGGACGATGGGGTTTTTTTACGAAACGTTACTCAGGCCACACAATAAAACTTTTTTGACGACACTACGAGGGAAGAACGAACGGTTGTAGCTGCCGGCATGCGGCCAACGGGACGCGGGTTGACGTCCCCTGGGCTATACAATTGACATTTTGAAAAACGAATCATGCTTCCCAAAAAATATTAAATATCTTAATTTTACAAATGTTGTGTGTGTGAGTTTTCTTCATGATACCTGTAAACATATCTATGTAACTTGCGAATTGAGTTTTGTATATAGTTCCGAACTTCTGAACATCGGCGCGAGTGATTAGTGAGCGGCCTACCCAGCTTCTAAAGATTAGCTAGCTCACCCTTGTAAGTGTGGAATGACAGTAAGCCTCTTTTAATGGCGCGGTGAGGCGGTTAGAGGTTCGGGGTTAGCGTATTAGGCCTCTACGCAGGTCCTGGTTCAATTCCCCAGTATCGGTACATCGGATTTTTAACGGCCGTTCTCCCTCGCAAGGCAATGGCAAACCAACGAAGTATTCTGACTAGTAAATCTTTTCTGTAGTAGAAGTGTTTATAATTTCCGTGATTCGGAGCCAACATTAAGCTGTAGGTGCGGTGTGTCTGTGGCACTATAATCGCGCTACACAGGCATAGGCGAGAAGATCGCTACGTCTCGTAAGCACTCTAAGAGAGAGATAGAGAATGGCGCGGGGCTCACCATTTGCCCTTTTCTTCTTCTTTTATAGAAGCCTAAGTGCTTGTTTTTTTCGCACAGGCATAGCGTGGATTTTGTTGATGTCCATCAGCTCTCTGCCCATTCTTCCTGAATTTCGATGTTTTTGTGGTTTCCGAGCTTTGGTTATTTTAATTAATCTTTCATCAATGTATCGATTCCAACATTTTCTATTATGTTTTATAAACTTTATTTCACAAAGGCGCGGTGTTCACCATGTCAGGCGCAAAACCTTTACTGTTACCTAGAGGTTTCAATTCAAAGAGTTTCCATCAACAAAAAATTGTCCTTGTTTTCTTTAAGTGTTGAAACATAAAACGAAAATGGCTGCAATACATTGGACATAAAAAATCAATCCAATTGGTTTTATGCCTTGCAGAAGCAATTTCCAATCGTGATGGAAATTCAATAGATGTTTCTCTGTATGCAAACTTCTAATGTCTACGGCTCTGTCGTCTGTTTTAGAGAATTTTGTACGCGTGGAGCAACAAGGGCTTCCACGCATTCGCATAATCGATTTTTATTTAAACGCCCCACTTTCGACTTTATTTTCCACCTACTGCCACTACCTAGTCTACATGCAGATAAGGCTAAAGCTGAAACGTAAAGCTGTAAGTGTTTAATCCCATTTTCGCTGTGTGTATTCGACCTCGGGGATTTGTTACAGTAAATTACAATTAAGGTTTACCCCATAATCGACTTCGAATAATGTAGTTACGAGGGTAACTGGTCATATAAAAAAGTTTCACGCGCACGGTATTTATTATTCGGGAAACTGTTCTGGAAAAAGTTTGAAAAGAAACGCATGAATAATTTAATGGAAGATAAAACAATGGATGACGGACTGAAACTCATATTACAAGAGGCTTTTATTGTATTCTCTTTCGGCTGACAAATGTCCTTTTTGCGTGTTTTATATAGCACCTGTTAGCGCAGCTGAATAATCGAATGGAAAACAAGGACGATAAACTTGACGCTCGGCTGATGTTGTTTGCACTCTCACTAAGAACTTTGGCATATGCTTAAGTGTAGATTTTCTACTATCTGACGGTTTGTTTAAGCAGTAGACTGATATAAAGCTCAGATTAAACAATATAATCACGGCTGGGGCGAAAACTTACTTAGAGCGCTTTAAGATGATTAGGTGTTATTTAGTATGTGCGCTCACATTAACTAGCAGCGGTAACTTGGGACGAAGAAAAATGGCTAACCCTTTCCGTTAATCTAACTTTAAGTTGGCCCATTACGGCGCGACTGAAGACTTTAATGGTTAAATCTTGTTACGAGAATTGGAAACGACACTCACAAATTTAGACCAAAATAAGTAGCAGACGTGGGGTAATTCCGGTAGAGTTAGGCCAGCTTTTTTCGTATCCGCTAAATTGATCGAAAACTCATGCAGGAAATTGGAACATTTAATACAAAGCATATTTCTTCACATGATTATAACAGAATCATATACAATACTAAAAGGAAGTCGCATAAAAGAGATTATATTTTTGATCAAGTGTAAAACAGCATGCCGCTAGCTCTGGATAACGGATTCCTTTATTTCCTTCCTTTATCTAGCACTTTTTCTACAACCGCCGTATAAGTTGTCATATTTCTGCAATAATTGCCGTGGAAAATCATGAATAATAAACTTAACCATCCTCTTTTAAGGTAAATAAGTAATTGTTATTGCAGCTCAAAAAATATTTTTGTCTTGTTCACAACTGTATCATTTTGAAGCTTGTATTCTATCAAATACATCGACCATCTGTTATCTACTGCTATGATATGTGTGCTACTAATGATGCAGACCAGTGGAGACCTATAGCTTAGGGTATGTTCCAGAGAAAGAAACTGCAGTAAACTTTATCTCCAGGTAGCCTTCACAAGGACAGATCATATTTGAAGGGAAACTTAAACTTATATTAAGAAAGTTTCTACAAACACAAGTAACACCCCCCAACAACGTTGGTGGTTTGCCAAATGCATTTCAATGGAGCGAATCGGTTTTTAAAAATTCAGCTTAATAGATTCAGGATCCATTCTAAATATTCTCGGAACGAGTCAAGTTGTCACTCATACATAGAAAAATCTGTACAAAACAGATCGCCGACAGTAAGAGGGAGTATAGGTAAACCCAGTAAAAGGTAGAGACAGTCCATAGACAAGGTTTAAAACAAGAAAAATGCTTCTACAGAAGAAAAGAAGAACATATTATCGTTAAAGTATAACGTTCTACCGAAAATATAAAATATCCATACAACCATTAATATCTGTTTACTCGTGCGACTACGATAAACAGGTCGTGCGTGTCTCTGCTGTTAAAGCTAAATGTTTGATTGATCTCAGATCTTACTCCTTCTCTTTTACACCATCCACCATCATAAGGTTGTCCATTTGGAAAGCGCTACAATTTTTGAACTTTCATGCAATTTATTAATAGCACAGCAATTTTCTTATTAGATTATGGAAAAAGTTGATGGTACTGGCTGAAGTTTGTCATGCATCTTCTCTCTCTGAGATTCGGTATTGTATATTTTGGGTAGTTATTGTATCTTTCAGATTCGCGACATTTGAAAGTAGGCGAATTAGTAATTGGCACAATACTGGAAGAGTATCTGCCTTATAACGTAGAAAGCTCTCTAAATCCCACGAATTATGGTAGATACTCTATTTTTTGGAGTAGAACTAAAACTATGTGTTATTTCCTGATGGCTAATGGGGATCTATTTAAGTTGACGCAATCAGAAATGGTACTTGGATTTAATGGAAATTTACCAGAGCTTCTAAATGAAATTCTAGTGCCCCACAATCGCTTTCGTTAGCCTGCAACAAACCGATGTAAAATGCTCTTCGGCTAGCACAGGGAGGAGAAAGGATTTGCGCAAAACGCTTACAAAAGGAAGGTATCGATTTTTACAATGTACAGGGTAAATCAATATAAGTGGGTACCAGACTTTCAAGTCGCAGCTTACAGGAAATCAAACCCACCGTACAGTGCTTCCTCCTTATCTGAATATTTCTGACAAAATACATACAAAGACGAATATACACAAAAACAAGTCATAAATTTTTAAACAATAAATTTATAATAACCTAGGTTATATAAAAAAGTTTATACTTGGTCCAGCTATAAATTATGTACAAAGAAAGGCGTTCGGGACGCCCGAGCATGTGCCTCCAGCCGATACTGAGTTCACAGAGCAAGTACAGTTAGTTATGAAATTAATAAACATTTAGTAACAGAAGGTTGCTTAATTTCGTTAAAATACAGCTACTTCTATATTCTACAAAACGAGACATTGTGTGAACAAATATTTATTGCTGACCATTACCCTTAATATTTGTATATATGAATAATTTTACTTTAATTCGGACTGGTAGCGACAACAAATAACAATGAACTGGATTGCAATCATATTAGGCCATGACAATTTATTCTTAAAATAATGGCGAACTAATTGTTTCAAATGACCTAGAAACGATGAACAGAAGCACAGAGCTCTTGTTAAAACGGCGAATCTGCACAGAAATGGTAAAGGGGTTCTAGACTCGACCTTTTCACGTTTTCCCTTCAAACATTCTGCCATGTACCAATACACATAGTAGTAATAACTTTTTGTATATCAAATGTTGGCGTAAGATGCTCTGTTTACGAATAAAAATCATGAAATGAATTTAAGAACATTCAAATTTTAATTGAATTTTGGATAACTAGAAGAAAGTTACAACTACTATTCATATTAGCAGAATAGGTCGAGATGTCTGCTAGGAATATTTCAAACTGCTTTAAATTATTTATCCTAGTTAGATTGGTTCGTACAACCACATTTCACAGTGCAACCTCAACAACAAGGATTTATTTGTATATAGCCTCTTGGTGATTAGAGGCTGGGTACCAGTAGATTGAGCTTATTTCTTGTATTAGCTATTAGAAACAGTTGCCTGGTGGTGTCATCGCCATTTGATTGTGAATATTCTGGAGCTACGTTATCATTCATTTCCGACTGCTTTCTTCCCTTGTATTCTTCTTTTCGTAATAATCATTTCAAACTCATCGTTGCTTATTCTTGTAATGCTTGAAGCATTTCGATATTATTACCTCTAGATGTGTATGATATTATATTCTTATGCCAACTATCATTTCTTTTTATTTCTTTCGGTAATTTTGTAATATTTATTTTGGAATACTTACGCTATATGGGCACATTTTTCTTGTTGCCATTTTGCTTCGGTATCCTTTAGTCTTCTCTTAATCTTTGCGTTAGTTTGCCGATATCTGCCTGATTCCAGTTTTGTACCGTTTTAATTCATCTGTTAATAGTAGTATTAGTTGACTAGTTTCGCAAATAATACATAAAGAATTACTACGCAAACGAATTTTATAATAAGAATCAATGAAAATTACTAATTACTAATGGAAACTCCATTAACCTTCTCATCAAACAGCTCCTACTTTTTGAAATTAAACATTCGTTTTACAATGGTAGAATTGCTACAACGTTCAACAAAATCTTGTGTTTTGATTATTTTAAGTTCGTTGACTTGCACCAGGAAAGGAAAGGCATGATATAATGAACTAACAAGATCATGTTGAAAACTTTTAACTACCAAAGGAGCAAAAACCAGGACAGAAACAAAACTGTCGGGAACTAAATTTCCAACTCCGTAAACCGCGTTATAGCTTTAACTTTAGTTGTTGTTCAGTAGGGAAGTAGTACTCGCAGGTTCAACGACGCAGAGTTAGTTATTTTAATGTTTTTGTTTGACATCTACACCCTAACTGAAGGTTTGGCTTTTGATTTTCGTATCAATTAAATTCTAAAATTAAATATTAAAAATGCAGAAGGCATTTACAATATGTATTCCTTATTGTTACGTGATGGTATAGTATCTACTATAAGGTACGGTATGCGGGAGGTGTTCAAATTAAAATAGTAATGTTTAAATGAAAACCCCATCTAAAAATATATTAAAAATTAAATTTATTAAAGGTTGGCGGTGAGTCTTGTTAGCATATCCATGACCCTTGTTTCGTTATAAAATTAATTGGACAGGCACACTTACGGTGTCGGAAAGTTCTGTTCATGGTAGCGTGGCACAGAACATAATATTCAAACTTCTTACAAATGAAGGTGTAAATTTGTACAGGTGAGCGATTACAATACAGCAATTAATATTTTAAACTCGTGTAAATGTGTTAAACTCGGTTGCTTAATGCTAATTTACAAATTAGTATTGGAAGTGTTGAAAACATCATAGCAAAAACAAGTTAAAGAATCAGGTGAGCGCCAGGTAGACTCCACGTTTCTTGACCTAAGGACGCATGTTGAATCATTTGCAAATCGCTTCTTCTTCGCTGTAGCGATATGAGAGAGAAGAAGGTAAATTTTTGTATTCAATTGTGACAACTGATGAAACCTGGATATAATATTTTACTCCTGAGATAGATCGTCCAAGTTTGCAAAGGTCTCACATCACATTTACAAAGTCAAGAAAGGAAAACCCGTGTTGTCACTTAGTAAAAGTATGACAACATTTGTTGGGAATTGTCAAGGTTGCTTTTTGTTGATTTTCTTATAGACTATCTTACAATTAACGCAGGCGTTATTCCACATTTTTGTATGAAAAAGTTAAGAAGGCACAATACTCGCCCTCATACCGCTGCAAGAACAATCGAAACCCTAAACAAAGTTTAGCAGATCACACTCCGTAGGAGTATTATTACTTGTTCAACTAAAAAAATTTTTAACTTAAAGATATTTCAGTCAAATAACGACATTATCGAAGTTATACAAGAGTGTATTCACATGAAAATATCAGAAAACTTTCCGGTCGGTGGTGCAAAAGCATTGTTAGGCAGTACATCGACGAGAAATATATGTGTAGTTTTCATTAATGTAATATTGAAATAAGGTTCCTTTATAAATAAATTGCTGTTTATATTTGAACATTTTTCGTATTAATAATATAAATGAATAATAAATAGCATTTTCCTTGGTTAAGGACTAAATGTTCTTGAAAGTTGTTTTCTTCAACTGAATATAGTGTAACGGTGTGCCCGCTTACTCTTATTGGGCCACTCGTTATATTATTTATGTTGCTCGGGTACGCTCGTGAGATGTCCAGAGATCAGTAATAACAGCTTGTGAATAACAATAGGTTTATTAATAATTATTTCTCAATAAATATAATCTGTTTGGTACACAAATAATATGAGATTCGATATAATAACTAAATAAAAAAAATCCTGGGTACGGCCCTGGGTCGGCTTGGTCGGTCCGATGTCCCC